>OZ026606.1:25455837-25528337 GCA_964020085.1 Micromussa lordhowensis
TTATGAGAAAGCAACTGCCATCGCTTTATATACTGGTCAGTGGATGTAGAAAAAGTTAACAGGAATCATTGGAAAGACAGATGGAAAGAACAAAGGAGTGCCCTGTTCCACCCATACCTACATGTCGGATAATGATGTAGCCATTATCCAAGCTAAAAACAGAAAAAAATAACGTAACTGAACACCTTGTAAAAAGAAAGTTGGAAAGATTTACACCTACCTTTAAAAAACCAACAAGATTTGGTTGGGGTGGAGAATTGAGTGTGGACTGTAGATTTGCTGCAAATTGTTCTTCTGTAAGTTTCCCATCCTAAAAAGAAAAGATCAATAGCTATGTTACAGACTGAAGCAGTCATTACATCCATCTAAACCTGTACCTTACAAATGAGATCTGACTCAAAGTTTTTTATTTTATTTTCATATTTAATCTTGTGCCTAACTTAGGATGGTAATGAGCAGTACAATTTTAACATTGTTACTAATGACTATCACATATCACCGTATTACAGTAGACCAGACCATCAAAGTGCTTGCAATTCCAAATGCTGATTTATGCCTTTCTGGCAAACATTGTAACTAAAAAAATTTGTCTTCAGAGGTGTTTTAATCCTTATCAACATACCAAGGTAAGCATGGATTTCAAGAACAGAAAATGGAAATAAAATATCTACAGGTGGAATCCTTTGGAAAAAGTTTGAGCCACGTCCCTCACATTATCTTTGTCACCTTCACCCTGACTTTATCAAATAAATTGGACCAATAAAATTTCACAGTCATTTACCATGAGCTATTTCAAACTCTCAATATTTCAAACTATGTTTCCCCTGAGAGGTTGAAATAGCCAGGTTCTACTATAGGTCTTTTAACAGTGGGTTTCCCCCTCCCCCTAGGGAGATATCTAGCATCCTTCCAACAACCAGACCCTGGGGAAAACACCAAATCTAGTAATTTGTTTTTGTTTTTTTTTACTTCTACATGTACACCAAATCCAACTCACCAGAACACCTTGCACCAACTCTTTAACAGTCTTGCCAACATCAGGAGATTTTTGATCTGATGCAAGCCTTATCAAGTTGTTGAAAAAGTTTTTTAACTTATGAGCTTGCTCTTTTGCTTGTTCAATTTGAGCCACATTGACCTGCGGCTGAGAATGAGTGACTGCTGGTGTAGTGGTAGCTTGTGGAGGCTTGGACTGATTAGCAGCAACGTTATTTGTAACTGGTTTGCTGCTAACATGCAAACCAACATTTGCTACAACAGAAGAGTTCGAATTTTTTGTTAGAGTTCCAGCTGCAGATGAAATATCAGTCTTTGATGTTGCAACTGCAACTTGGTTCACAGGCACTCTAGTATAAGTGATTGTACCTGGTATTGTGCTTATTTGAGGTCGAATTGGAGTTAAACTAGTTCTTATGGGAACATTCTGAGATACACTAACACTCGCCGGCACTGGGCGAATAGGAGTTCGTATTATGTTGATCTTTTTGTCCGGTTGAATAGGCGTGCTTCCCGCCGGCTGTTGTAACACAATTTGAGTCGGGTTTATGGGCCTCATGTTAGCAGCCCTTGGTTGAATTTGTTGAATGATTCGTGGGGTAACTGGGGTTGCGATGGTTTGAGGGTTGCCTGGAAGAGTCACATTGCCCGTTACAACCCTCGGTGCTAGAGCCATTTGCTGAGGATTGATCAAGCTAAGGTTCCGGTTAACCAAATCAGCGTTGATCGTAACGAATCTAGGAGCTCCTGCAAATCCAGAGTTTGGAGCAAGAACAGCCATAGTTGCGGGTCGAGGAGCCAAAGGTACTGCTGTTGTAACCGTAGGTCTAGGAGCGATATTAACGACGGTAGTAATCGTTGTGTTACCACCCGCATTTAGCACTGGCGACGAAGAAATCCCGGGTCGAACTGCACTCGCTGTTTGGTTCTGAATCGGGCTCGTTTGATTTGGCGTTTTACTAGTCATGTTGCTTTGTTTAGGACTTGCTTTAGAAGCCACCACCGAAGCTTTGACCTCATTATGATGAGATCTAGGGATCGCTGTTGATGCCAACTGGCTTTCCAGCGATCCCACCATAGCACTGACCTCCTTCTCATCCACTTCTTTCTCGAGTAGGTCTTCTAGAAAGGAAGACGCCATTTGGCTACCATTCTTTTGATGCAGTGGTTTAAAAAGTAAAACAGTATTATGGGATGGATTGGCAGGCCAACGTCCGAAAAAAGGCTGATTGGTTCCTTGGCATGACGTCACTTGAGTGGGAACGTAGCTACTGCGCATGAATACTCATTGGCGCATACCAACCAACGAATCTGCGCATAACATTGCTTGCGTTGCAGCTGACTACTAAAAAGCGAAGACACTCTGACACTCTAACATTTCGATAGTTTTGTTTATAGAGGGAAGAAACTTTCGTGGTTTTCAAAAATGTGGTGATAGTGTCCTTTCCAATTACTTTTGCCAACCTTACTCTGCAATAATTTGAGCCTGGTGACAGTGTTGTTATATATGGGAATTTGCTGTTGTAAGACCCACGAACCACTGAGGCAGGATAGCTACGATGTGGAATACGGAAGGAGTAATATTCCTTCAGCCAATGGGGTGTCCGATCACACAGATAATCTTGTTTTGGATGCCCTTCGCGCTCTCAGGAAGCTCGCAGAGAAGTAAGATGTATTCGTGTGTTTTGTAGCTTCGAGCATGTAGAGCTTCATCTGCAGTCCGTAATCAATCTGTCAAAAACTGAAAATGAAAAATGTGTCAAAGATAACTTTTATTTATTTTAATCGCACAAAAATTGACATCAACGTAAAAAAGATATTTTTCACTTACTTTACTTGTTATTATTTCCGAGCCACACTTGCTCTAAGTTTCACAAAAAAGCAAAACTTTCTCGAATTCCCGGCTGTCATAATATGTTCATTTTCAATTGCAACAGTTGGTCACGTGACCGATAATTTCTAAATTCCTAGCTACAGCTACATTGATTTCAAAACTGGAAAGAGTATGTTTGAAATTGCCAGAACACCTGTTTTCAGGGAAATGCCATGTAATTTTGAGTTTTTATGAGGATTTGAATTTTGCAAAAATTAGAATGTTTTGTATGGAAGCAAGGAAGCTTTGCCCTCCAGAAACATTGTCTGTTCTTAATCACCACATAAAGATGCTGCTAGCAGTTGTCACGTGACCAGCTGTTGAAAAAGGCCTATTCAATTAGTATTAATTAGTGTATCTGTCAGACAAAATTAAACACCATTACATCTCATATTCAAATACCCATGGTAATGTATATCTCAATATAAATTATTTAACAAATAAAGAAGCCTAAGCCGTGTATTACACTATGATAAAACAGGATGGGCATTTGAGAACTCAAGAGAAAAGTAGAAAAGACAAGCCGCAGGCGAGTGTTTTTTACATATCTCGAGTGGCGCGCAGAGTCCTATCTATGTTATAAAATGATATACATATAGATGTAACCACTGAAATCATGGTAGTTTTTTTCACTTTTAATGCCTCTGCCAACTCTAAGCACCTTCATCCCCTTCCAGGCATTTATGGGGCATTTGTATTGTTTTCCAAATAAGATATTTGTAGCTAAGTGTCATTGATTAATTCTGCTTGTGAGTTATGTGCAAGGTGGCCAATCACAATAGAGCTATTGTTTCAGTGTTTATATAAGCAAGCTTTCAATGTATATGGGTACTGTGTTTGAGACCAAGATGTAACATTCATCAGTCGTTGATTATCTAACTGTTGTTGAGTGGTTATTTTGACAGCTGGAACACGTCTTAGTAGCCATTGTCATCGTGGAGAGTTGGCCATTGTAGAGAGATTAAAATAAGAGTGAATTTATATTGTGTGGGTCATCCGCCTGGACAACAAAGTGACCATTGTAGAAAGGTGGCATTTGTAGAAGTTCAACTGTAATGTAACAACTGGCATTCTATTTTGGTAGAGACTTAATAGTCATATTGTACTTCTATGTTGGCCAGTTATAACCAAAACAAGCATTTAATGCAATGTGCGCTTGTTTGTATGAAAGACATTTTCTTTTCCTTTTTTTGCAGTAATATGGAGCCTCCAGAGTGCATGACAATTCTACACTCCTTAGCGGAAGAAGGTAATATGCAAGATATGCACCACTGGTATGATTTCCAGTGCTGAAAATATTGGTTGGCCAACAGACATTAATTTTAAAAAAATTACCTTTTGATTGGACATCAATGAATAAATGTGTCTGGCCAAGAATTATAGGGATTTGAAAGGACATACCGTATGTCCAAAATAGAAATTTAAAAGGACAGTCATGTGTCCAAAATAGAGATGTGTCCTGCTATGTAATAACTTGAATTATTTCCAGCCCAATCTATTGTCTAAATGCTTAAAAAATAATATTTTTTTTGAGAATAATTTGTCACTTCTAATAATGTTATTGTCGTTGATCAGAGGAAGGATGGCTTAATGTTGTCAAGTCCTGTATATTTGCTATTCCTCTGGAAGATTCACTTGGAGCTGCTGTTGTCTGTCTCCTTCTTGATGAGTGTCCACTTCCTACAAGGGTAAACGTTTGATTTAATTCCATGATTTGTTATCATACCACTAGATGACCGGTTTGTAAGGCCAAATGGGCAACAGTGAACCAGTTTGGAAGAAGCTCCCTAGCAAAGTAGCCATCCATACACTAATCCTGACTGATTCATGACGTCTGTACCCTTTACTACCTGTAATGTTCCACTTAAATCATGCCTGCTGCTACAAAACAGGGCTTTGTTGTAGTGCAATGACAAGGTTGACCTCCAAGCAAAATAACCAAGAGCTTACAAAAAATGTATTTTCTGGCCAGCCTACTCAGTTAATAAGCATTTTATCATTATGCCACCTAAATTGAGCTTGATATTATTTGAAAGTTATGGAAATGTCAACTACTGACTGTAACAGCTGTCTATTGCAAATGTTAAATATTAATTAAATCACATTTAACTCAGAAACCTGTCTTCTGTAGGTCTCAGAACATTTCAGTGGACAGCATATTGTTAGATGTTTTAACTTAGTAATTAAACATTTTTTTGTGTTGCTTTTTCTCTAAGCATTCAATACAGACTCTTTCATCAAGACTGAATTTATCCAGGAATCTTAATAGACTTGTATTTACCACTGAGCAAGATCATCGTGAAGGAGACCTTACACCTTCAATTTGCCGCAATCTGGCTGTTGTCTTGGCATGCTTAGCTGAGAAGTTGGCTGGTTAGTAGATCTAGACTGATGCAAAGTCTTATTTCAGTTCTCCATCTTTCTATGTACAATCCATTTGAATCATGAAATTTGTTTTCTTTAACTAAAGGTCCACTTAGTATTCTGTTACTGACCCAAGGTACACTGGATTTTCTTATGCAGCGACTGGTAAGGCAAGAAACTTTGTTTACAGTTATATTTTTTCCAATTTTAAATTGGGAATCATAAAAGCTGCAACTTCTGACAATTCTAACTCACCATAGAATTCCAAAAGTAACAAGCCCGGCTACTTTCGGATTTAGAAGGCAAAAGGGGCCACTGCTTTCGGGCAGCTGTTAATGTTATGGCGCGCAGAAAAGACACAAGATGATGTAGTGGGCAATAGTGGGCAGGGAATACACTGGCAAGGCTCGGATAAAAACCCACCGAACTGATGAAACCCACCGGATGGGGGGGGCCTCGGCACATGGCGCCATGCCGAGGGGGTGCCCCATGCCTGTACTGCAAGGAGGACATTGTTGCTGGAAAAAATTACCTGGGGCCAAGTTAACCCAGCCAGAGAACAGATGTCCCCTCCCTGACGGGGCTCCAGCACAGGGCTGAAGGGGTGCCGCAGGCAGCAATTCCCCGCCCGTAAACATTTATTAAATTCTTTAGATGTATGATTGTAACAGACCTTAACCATAATAACTGGGGGCTTGAAGCCCTAATGACAAGGACAGAAAAAGAGTTTCGAAGTACTGGTACATGCAGCTTGTTACGAGATAAGAGGGTGGGAGGGAGGGGTTACAATTGGAGCAAATTACAAACTTGCAGGTCTCAGAGAAGGGACAAACTGATTACTCGCATGACATGCTATGCTTAAATAGCAGTTGCCAAATATGGGCATGTGTTGTAAATTACCGCAGCGAGACGAGTGTGGGCTCGTCTAGAAAAGGTTGCTTGCCAACATTAACCTTTATTTTATGCTAAAATCACACTTGATGTTATGGCGCGCAGAAAAGACACAAGATGATGTAGTGGGCAATAGTGGGCAGGGAATATACTGGCAAGGCTCGGATAAAAACCCACCGACCGGATGAAACCCACCGGATGGGGGGGGCCTCGGCACATGGCGCCATGCCGAGGGGGTGCCCCATGCCTGTACTGCAAGGAGGACATTGTTGCTGGAAAAAATTACCTGGGGCCAAGTTAGCCCAGCCAGAGAACAGATGTCCCCTCCCTGACGGGGCTCCAGCACAGGGCTGAAGGGGTGCCGCAGGCAGCAATTCCCCGCCCACGAACGCCGAGTGTAACGAGAAAGTCCCCTGTGTGGGGCCCATAAATTTAAGTAACACAGGGTAGCCCCAGGCCAGATCTCCACAGGAGGTGCAAGGGATTAGGCATAGGGAGACCTTGGCCCCAAATGGGGGAGTGACAGCGAGGCCGGCCACCTGTGGAGGAATGGCCCAGGGCCCATGTAATACAAGAATACACTTAAAAATTAAGTAACAAACTATAAACCAACAATAAAAACAGTTACAAGGAGACATCGCAGTGTTCTCAATGTATCTAAAATAGGTGTCAGTTAAGGCAGGATGCCAAGTTCCTAGGTACTTGGAGGATAGCCTCTTTGGGGGTCTTGATATAGGTTTGGTAAGCATTAGATTTCCACCTGCTGAGGACTTTGATCAGCCAGTCAGGGAGTCCAGCCGCTCCTGCTGTCGTGGCTGCGCCAATACGAAAACTGTGTGAGGCAAAGTTTGCGCTGTCCAGGCCACAAACATGCAGTAGGGCACGCAGGTTGTTGGTAAGTGAAGTGCGGGTAAGATTGCGCCCATCAGCAAATTTGAAGAGAGGCTGAGAGGTACTTTGTCCATGTGTCTGAAGAAGATAGTCTTGAAGGGCAGTGACCGCACAGACGTTGGAGTCTGACCTAGCTATAGTGAGTTTGGCTGTCTCGCGGAAAGGGTCAGTCTTGGACTTAATAGTAATTTCGAGGAATTTCGGACTGAAAATATTAGGTTCAAGGCTGATATCTGCTCTGGATAAGTGAGTATGGGGGTCAAATTTGCCATTGCAAGTGAATTCACTGCTTCGTAGGAAACCGAAAAAGGCCAGCGTAAAGGCAGCCCATAACATGGAAGAGTCAACAGCTTGGGAATGAAAGGGTTGTAACTTAGAGTAGATTAGATGGAGAACCGTAATAGTGATGGGGTAGCGTGCCCGTTTAGAAACAGTCTGTGAACATTTTATGCCTCGTAAAGTTTTATACAGGAGGGGCATGGAGGTAAAGTCCAATTGACAACCAAACTCAATATGCAGGTTTTTTACTGCTGCCAGATAAACTTTAATAGTGGCATAGGAAACTGTATTGGAAAGGTGGGTAACAAAGTGAATTAAGGTAGCCTCACTGCTGGGTAATAAAGGGGTATGGGGGGAAACAAGCCCATGGTGTAAACAGAAGCGAATAAATTGGCGTTCACCAGAGGAATATGTGCGGCAGGTGGTCGCTGCAACGGAGTGGTAGATGAAACTGGCCGCCTGCAGAGTCAAACTTTGGTCAGGAAATGAGGGATCTGGCAAGGAACAGGCGATGCATCCGGTGCGAGAAGGCGGAAACGGGCCATCTGGAAGCGAGAGAGACTGTCAGCGATACCATTGTCAAGGCCTGGGACATGTTTGGCAGAAAAGGTAAAATTGAATTTTAAGGTCTGCAGGGTGATTAGGCGAACAAGATTCATAATCCGGGGTATTTTTGAGCTCTTTGCAGAGAGAATGGCAACAGATGCTTGATTGTCACAGTGAAAGCAGATTCTCCTATTAGCCCATAGGGGAGCCCAGAGCATGCAGGCCAGGTAAATTGGGTAGAGCTCTTGCCACTGGATGCTTATGCCAGTGGCAGGGTTGAGCTGATGGAAAGGGTGCCATTTACCCTGGAACCATAGGTTATTAAAGAAGCCCCCGTAGCCAAGGGAACCGGCTGCGTCTGTAAAAAGGTGGATTTGGGGAGAGGGCTCAGTAAAAGGGGGAAGGAAAAGGCTAACCCCATTCCAGTGGTCAAGGAAGATTTGCCACATAAGAATGTCCTTCCTGAATTCTTGGTTGAGGGAAACAAAATGCCCAGGGTGGCGGACGCCCCGAGTAAGGTTTATAATCCGTTGCATGAAGGGACGACCCGGGGAGATAACCCGACAGGCAAAGTGTAAAGTCCCAATAAGAGATTGGAGGTCACGTAGGCGGCAAGATCTTTTGGAGGACCAGGAGGCAAGCATTAAGCGGGCATTGTGTAGTTTGTCGATTGGCAGACGGGCTTCCATGCGGACAGAGTCAAGTGTTATCCCCATAAACTCAAGGCACTGGGTGGGGCGGAAGGTCTTCTTCGGGGCAAGGGGAATATTAAGCTCCTCAAATAGGGTGAGAACCTGGCAAAGGGCAGTGGCACAACGGGAGAGCGGAGGGGGCTGGGCAATAAAGAAGTCATCCAGGATATGGATAATGGAGGGGATGTTGAGGTGATTTTTGACTAGCCATTCCAGGGCATCGGAGAGTTGATTGAAAAGGTAGGGGGCACTTCTAAGGCCGAAGGGGAGAGCTTTGTCGAAAAAGAAGAGACCTTTCCAGGACATACCCAATAATTCCCAATCATCGGGGTGAACAGGGATAATGCGGAAGGCCGACTGAATATCCGTTTTTGTCATGAAACAGCCGGGGCCATGTTCAAGAACCAATGAGATCGCGTCGTCAATGCGGATGTATTGTAGGGTGAAAAGATCAAGTGGGATGTTGGCGTTCAGGCTATCAGGGGACCCTTTGGGGAAAGAGAAGTGGAAAATAGTGTGCCATTTTTGGCTATTCTTTTTGGGAACCAGCCAGAGGGGATGGATCTGAAAATTTGGAAAGGGGGGGGGGGATTCGAAAGGGCCTGCGAGGCGACCAAGTTCAACTTCTTCTAGGAGGTTTCCTTCGATAATTGAGGGGTGGCGGTAAGCCGAAGGAAGGTTTTTGGCTGTTTTAGGGAGACGGCTGCCTTGGTAGCCCACCCGAAAGCCCTCGGTTAGCCCAGCAGTTAGGTTAGCTACAAAAGTCTGATTGGGATGGGTCTTGAGGAGGTTGGATAAGAGGGGAATATTCACAGGGGTCCGAGGCGTCATGGACAACAGGGCTTCAGCGGTTTGATGATTTCTTATCAGTCTGGCTTCTAGGTTTTGAAGGGGGGTCATCGTGACGGGAAGCTGGGTGGTCTCCGTAGCAGGTTTTGCAGCGGTGGCTGAAAGGGCAGGGGTCTTGGCTGCATTTAGTCCCTCGGTTGTAATTGTTGCAGAGTCCCCGCTTTGTATTGTTGGGTCTAAGGGCGGAAAGGGAGCACCCATAAGAAAAATGATCCCCACTACCACAAATAGAACAGCAAGATTTGGCTTGCCCGGTAAACTTCATAAGGTAGAGTTGTGTATCACGTTCTCCCCAATTGAGGGAAAGGTTACCGGCCGCTTTCCGACGGAAATCGATGTCGTAGGAGAGCCAGGCAAAACCAGCGAATTTCCGTTGGGCTGATCGGATGATCTCCTGGTAGGCGAACATCTCAACCGCCCTCCGGGGGAAGGAGGTTAACAAAATAGTACAGTATACGGCGAAGGCGGACAACCATATATCGATAGAATCAACATGCGTTTTCTTCCTGCGGGGGTTGGGGAGTTCTACCTGTTTCCCGCCAACGGATATGGACAACCCGGTAAGCTCGTTATCGGTTATAAGGGACGAGTTTTCTGGCAGCAGCAAATCAAACTCAACGTACTCACCGCGTAAAACAGCTTGCTTGGTCTTTGTAGGGACGTGATCAGCGAGAGAAGATGACGGTGTAGCGGAAGGTAGATGAAGGTCGGCGTTTGCTGACGAAGATGGCTGCGAAAGGAGACTCGCCACGAAGGTTGGGTCCCCAAGTTGTCGAGTCGTTGCGAGCTGAGGTGTCGAAGAAGGCATTGGAAGCGCTGTTGGAAGTGACGAGGCACCGCTTTGCAGGGCTGGCCTGAAGTTCTTCAGTTTTTGATCGACGATGTTGCCGATCAGCGTAGCCAGATTTGCTGGGTCAAATGAAGAATTCGCGGGAGGGGCCTCGTTGCGGCCGCCATCTTGGACGTCCTCTGGGTTGTTGTCATTTAGTTCGGTTGGTGTGTCGCCGGATAATTCGTCTTCCGGCGTGGGATCGCGGGGCTCATCTTGAACGTCACTGCTCCCGGTTAGTGCGTGGACGTTTGGCGGCTGATGCAGAGGCGTCAGCGTTTCTTGTGCGTGTGGCCGAAGGATTTGAAGGGGAGATCGAGCCGAGCCGTTCGATCAGCTGTTCGCGTGAACCTGTGATTAGCAAGTTGTTCTTCGCTAACAGAAGGCGTAGGACTTCGTTGCTAAGCCCGGAGAGTTCCATGAGGTGGAGTATCAGTTAGTGGCGGGAAAACAGAAAGAAAAACGATGTTACAATTGGAGCAAATTACAAACTTGCAGGTCTCAGAGAAGGGACAAACTGATTACTCGCATGACATGCTATGCTTAAATAGCAGTTGCCAAATATGGGCATGTGTTGTAAATTACCGCAGCGAGACGAGTGTGGGCTCGTCTAGAAAAGGTTGCTTGCCAACATTAACCTTTATTTTATGCTAAAATCACACTTACTTTCCTGTAGCCATTACTTTCCGATGGTTAAAAAACGTTTGTATGGTAGTTCAGAGTTGTTTCAGACCAAGCGAACGCTTTTCTTAAAACTGAAAGGTCAGTTTATGTATGTTACTAACTACCCACATAAGCAAAGCAGACTGTAAACAAAAAAGGCTCCAAATGTTGGTATTGTAAGATGACAGTAAAATAATGGAATTGTAATGCAAAGCAACTAATAACACTGTATCATTTGACTCTGTTGGCAGACAAATACAGCTTATAAATTCATAGTTTCAAGAAAGTTACATTTGTAACAAAATCACAAATACATGTAACTCTTCAAATTGTTCAATCCTACAGTCAGGCTGTTTCATCCGAATTACACCTGCCATCAAGGGAGTTTCTCTTTTACAGTGACTTCTTCAAAGAGCCGCTACTTTCAAGTGGATAGTTACTTTCAAGGTTCAATAGGAAGTTAAAAAACTAACCGGGAGCAGTTATTTTCAGGGGTCTGTTACTTTTGGAATTCTATGGAACTGTATTGGCATTATCGACATGCAATGCATGAGGCAGTGGCATTGCATGATGTAGCTAAGCCTCTTTCCTTTTTTTCACTTTAATTTATTTTTAATTCTTTATTATCTTTAATTATGTTTTATTATTTTTATAGTCCATTGCATGTCTAAATATTGCACATTATAATGATACTGTAAGTCTATTCTCTGAATTATGTAGGGGTTCAAATTCCAACTTCAAATTCAATTTGAAGTTGAAGATATTGAAACAGCAAATGACAGTTTATCTCACAATCATAATAATTACTAAGGAACTGGAGTTTTCAAAATGTCAATCCTCTGACACATAACTGCCCACAATATTGTTTCTAAAAGATGCTGGCCTTGATCTATCTCTTTTAACCTAAAAGGCCCAAAAAATTAGCCCTAAATTGTTTTCTTAGTATGGCTGATCAGTGATTTTTATAAATTATTTCCCTGTTTCTTGACTTAGTTTTCAAGTAAACTTCTATAATTTGCAGATTTCAGCTACACCAAGAAAATACAGCATGTAATATATATTAATTTTTTCAGTGTTTCTGCCAGACCGTGCCATTGCAGAAATCCTATCTTGCAATCAGAGGTGGTCCCCAGAAAAGCAAAAAAGGGCCAATTCGGCTCTTTCATTTTACAAAACTGCAGTCTTAACACAGGCATAGTATTTTAAAAGCCATCCAAGAATCAAAATTGCGAGCGATACGGTAGCCAGTGCAACTAACATGTCATCCTTGCAAGACCTTGGCGACCAAAAATTCTGGTTTAGCCACTATAGTGGCAACTACACTTCTCTGTGTTGATGATCAATAATGGTTATTTTGTCACACATTAAGTCCTTCTAGCAAATAATATTGAAAGATCTTCTATTGCGTTATTGCTCAGGGCGTTATTGCTCAGGGCTCCCATTGATAACAGACAGCTTTTTGCATCTGAAGGGGCTACCCTGAGCGGTATAAATTAATAAAGGTTCTTCTTCTTCTTCTAATACATTCAACGTAAGAAAGAAGTCAATCCATCCTTTGCTTTGCTGTATTGATTCTCTCACATCAGAAAACTGGCTGACCGTGTTTGAAATCTCCCTATATTGCATTGCAAACCCTTGATCATTGACTTTGTCATGTATGCCTTTAGATTTTTCTTTTGTTATGCACAGATCCTTCATACTAGTAGTAGAAACACTTCAAAGAACACTTACTATATTAAATTTTATCATAAATCCTAATAAACTGTTTTATTTTCCTTGGTACCCTGATTCATTTTTTTTCATCTGGCCCCTTTCCTAAAAAAGTTGGCCCCTAAAAAAGGTCTTCAGGGGCCACTTTGGCCCTCAAGTAAACATTTCTGGCTGAAACACTGCTTTTTGAGACACCAGAATGAAATTGTCAGATATTTAATTTTCAGACAATAGATGAAAGTCCTGGTGTAGTGCTCAACTCAATCTTAGCCCTGGAAAAATTTGCACAAACAAGTATGTCATTGTTATAGCTGAGTATTGATTCCTAACTAAAACTTATACCGGTATATACTGTTATTATAAATGATATATCTTGAACTGAAAAGTAGACAAGTGAAGTCATATACATAGCTGTTTGTACAGTATGGCTTGCTGACAATATCTATTCCACAAATTATTTCAAGAATCACGATCCTGGATATGGTTGCATTTAAGTGTAGGAATTGAGAACTCATTCTTGGACTGAAATAACAGTTGTAATTACCTATTTCTGAATTAGTAAAGGTACATATGAATGTTGTGCCGCGTAGCACTAAGAACACAAATGATGACACAGAGAATTAACTCTGAAGTGTAAATTTAAGTGCTAAATAAACCCGTGAATAACCCACCGGGCGTTAGCCCTAGTAAAGGGAATCAGGGAACCACACGAGGTAAAGAAAAAATCTTTTGACCTTGGTGGGAATCGAACCCACGACCTCCGGATTAGAAGAGAAAGTAAGGGTACATATGAATGTTGTGCCGCGTAGCACTAAGAACACAAATGATGACACAGAGAATTAACTCTGAAGTGTAAATTTAAGTGCTAAATAAACCCGTGAATAACCCACCGGGCGTTAGCTCTAGTAAAGGGAATCAGGGAACCACACGAGGTAAAGAAAAAATCTTTTGACCTCGGTGGGAATCGAACCCACGACCTCCAGATTAGATCTACCGTTACTCTGCCGACTGAGCTACGCGTCATCATTTGTGTTCTTAGTGCTACGCGGCACAACATTCATATGTACCCTTACTTTCTCTTCGCCGCGATTCACCATCTAAATCGTCCCCGACTTTCCCTGTCCGACCTCGTAGCTCAGTCGGCAGAGTAACGGTAGATCTAATCCGGAGGTCGTGGGTTCGATTCCCACTGAGGTCAAAAGATTTTTTCTTTACCTCGTGTGGTTCCCTGATTCCCTTTACTAGGGCTAACGCCCGGTGGGTTATTCACGGGTTTATTTAGCACTTAAATTTACACTTCAGAGTTAATTCTCTGTGTCATCATTTGTGTTCTTAGTGCTACGCGGCACAACATTCATATGTACCCTTACTTTCTCTTCGCCGCGATTCACCATCTGAATCGTCCCCGACTTTCCCTGTCCGACCTCGTAGCTCAGTCGGCAGAGTAACGGTAGATCTAATCCGGAGGTCGTGGGTTCGATTCCCACCGAGGTCAAAAGATTTTTTCTTTACCTCGTGTGGTTCCCTGATTCCCTTTACTAGGGCTAACGCCCGGTGGGTTATTCACGGGTTTATTTAGCACTTAAATTTACACTTCAGAAAATTTATAGCGATTTGGTGGGAGCAGTGGGAATTGACTGGTTGGAATTCCTTTTGGACACCCTGCCTAGTGAAAACTTTATAATATCTGGAACCCTGGTCCACCAAAAACACATTGTCAGTGCAGATTTTAGGATTATTTCCAGCTCTGAAATACAAGAATACTCACCAGGAAGCTAGGTGACTAATAGTCTTCTTCTTTTTGGTACTAAATCAATTTCTTGTTATTAACAGGTGAAAACAAGCTGACCATTCGAGATGCTGGCATAGCAGAGATGGTTGTAAAATTGGAAAAAGAATGGCTAGGAAGCAAAGATTTTGAGAAACACCAGGCTGGATTTTGCTCTCAGTGGCTTCTTGACAACATATGTGAGCCTGTTTAAAATATTATCAGGAGCTCCTGATGTGCTTTAGAGAATTTGAGAGTGTACCAAAACAATACCTTCATCCCTGTCTACTTGCATTCATAATAAGGAGCTTAAGCAACGATGATGACGATGTCGAGGACGACGCCTAGAAAAAAATGAAATTGTATTTTACAAGCGAAAGTCGCGATTGTCTAGGTCTGTTCGGTATGCCAATGGCTCTAAAAACTTGCTTAAGCTAAATATGTAATGACGGCGTTCAATTCCAAATGGACATACAAGAAATTAGCCGTCGTCGTCCACGTTCAGTAGACAACGCAGAACTTGGTCATTTCACGCTGTTGTTTTTTAGAGGACGGCAAAGAAATGTACAAAGATTTATAATTCATGTGCACAGCTATTGTTCTGTTCATTATATCTTTTGTTTGGTGACGTTCTCGTTGCCGTTGTCGTCATGGTTTGCTTAAGCTCCCTAGTATCTCTCTCCCCTGCAGAGGCTAAGGGAATGTAGGGAAGAAAATGGGAAGTAGAAACATCTTAGTTTTTTCTTCGCCCATTTCACAGTCCGCTGCACACTTTTGTTATCTTTTCTTCAACCATCACACTTGTGAGAGAGAGATTGTATCTGAAAAACCAGCATGAAGAGTTGTTGTGACAATTGGAAATTAAATCATCACTGGCAGCTGAAAATTTGAAGTAAGATCTATTTAACTTAGGGCAAAAGGGCTACGGGTCAATAGCCCATGAGGCGAAGCCGAATGGGCTCTTGACTCGTGGCCCTTGAGGGCGAAGGGTCTAATTGTTTTAGTATCACCCAACTACCGTATTTACCCGTGTATAATGCGCGCCCGTGTATAATACGCACCCTAATTTTTGACCACGTTTTGGGAAAAAAAAAGGTTGAACATAAGGAAAAGACAATACACAAACCAAATGTAAATAGTATAAAATTCATTTGTTTAATACAATTTCGTGGAGGTAACAGGTGAGCTTATTTACGACAAATTATGTTGTTAAAGTACTTTACAATGCATAGTATTAAAGGGAATAAATAAACAAAACGTTTCGTAAATTTTCTTTATGTTAACTCTTCTTTGATGAAAGTTCGACAAAAAATTCATATTTACAACTCTGAATACTTGATAAGCTGTATTCCTAGTCTTAAAAATACGTTATCTTAACTACCGGTACTCACAGTTCACGATCAGTGTTCAAAAATTAAACTGCATTCGAAGAATTAAACGTCAAATCCTTCGAAGTCTGACTCTGAGTCAGACTCGAACATTTCTCTAACAAAAGAGTTCTGCAGCGCGATTTCCATGTTGTTCCGCAAAATTAATGATCCGTAATTTATCTGACACAGTGTAACTTTGACGCTTTGTTCCGGTGAGTTTCGTAGCCATGCTGATGTTGTGATCTCTATTGAAAGTGATTGTTTTATTGATCGCGTCGTTCGCTTAAGTAGTTGGTTCCTTAGTTACGTTCGTTATTAGTTACTTTTCAATTAAAAACCAATGATATCGAGCGAAATTCAGTCTTTGTTTATATGCTAATTAACCAAACGAGTCCAAACAAAGGATTCCGTGCATAATACGCATCTCATATTTGAAACCTACTTTTTGGGAAAAAAAGTGCGCATTATACACGGGTAAATACGGTAGTCAGACAGAAAAGGGATAATAAAGTTTGCAAATGCAAGTTGAAAAAATATTTATTTGGCGAAAAAAGCGAAAGAAAAACTGGCAAATTTTGTACTTGATGACTATTGCTAATAGTCCCCTAATAGCGTAGCCAATCAAAATGCAGGATTTGCATTAGTCCACTAGTTGGGTGATACTAAATATGTTATTAACCAAGAGTAAGAGCCATACTGGGAGAATAGCAATTTAAATTAAGTGAAGTGAGGTTTACAAGGAACGACAGAGCGCTGATATTCTGCAGAGATCTAATAGTATGACCTCATGATTGACTGAAAAAGAGTGATTACCGGCAGTAGAAAAATAATATTGGACTTGCAGAAATGCATTTTGTAATTGCCCCATTTGGCCATCTTAGTTGTGTCAAGAATTTAAAGTTAAATTGATTCATGAAGTGAAATTCTTTTTCTTTTCATACATCCTTGTTGTTTGCAGTTCGCTTTGAGGTAAGCCGACAATTACAAAATCTCTTGATTGAAACATTATTATGTCAAAATAAATACAATTTCAAATTTCAGTTCACTGTCAAACATTGGCCATTGAGCAATTTTGATAATTCATACTTAATGTAACTTTAGTGAATAATAAATTAAATTTAAAATGATGTTCTTAAACTGCAATTATGGACTGGCTGTATCTTTTTTGTGGCAGTTAGTAGTTTTGTCATGCCCTTCTACTAGATAGTTTTCTCATTTTTAGTAGCTTGTGATAAATCGTCACCCAACGGTACAAAGCTCAGATTGGTCATTTAAAGCAAGGTCGCTGGTGTAGACTACCTGTCAGAAAGGAAATGTCAATTAATGGCCTGTCAAATCGTACCATCAAGTGTTTTTTTAATAAATTGATTCTGTGGGTTTATGCCAAAAAGGTTTATCTTAAGCAAAAGAACTTGATAGTAAACCAGTTTTGATGCTGCAATAATATAAAGATTGTTTATTATCATTAATTTTACTTTCAGGATCGCCCTTACTCTTATGAAATAGCAGATGTGAGCGAAATCAATGTAATGCTCAATAATAATGATGTCAGTGATTATCTAAAAATATCACCCACAGGCCTTGAGGTGAGATATTGTATGGTAGATCACTTATAACTGGCTTGTAACAAATATAACACTTTATTGTCCACGAACAGACTGTGTTGCCAACACTCAACTGCAGAGCTTAGCATTGTGCCACGTTCTTGGCAAAGTTATTTTGAAATTAAGTTGTTTTTTAATATGTAATATATCATGCAAAAAAAGAATGTGTTTGACCATATTTCCAAAAACCCAGAAGAGAGTTGAAAATACATGACTATGACTTTCTTTTGTCCCTCACTGAATTCCCCAAAGAGACTTGGATACAAAGAGAACACCACCACATGTAGTAGTTTGTCCTGAAAGCCTCGGAGTCATGTTAGAGTATTGATATATTGAACATGGCGTATCAAAACTAAAACTAAGGAGAAAATGGTGAAATAAGATACGAAAAAAATCTATGCTGACTAATAAATAGTCAAGAGCAGTTTTCAGTTGAGTGTCATAAAACCAGATCCAAAGTGATCACTCTAGCCAATCACAAAAAGAACACAGATATTCCAATGATCCAATCAAAACTCAAGTAAATGCACAATATTATTAGTTTTGGTTCAGTTTTTAATGAATGTGGTGGGAATTTTTCAACTAGTCATTTGGCTTATTAATGTAAAGCCAATTACCTTTTGTCACTCAAGTTAAAACCGCTTTGCTGCAATTTGCGTGGCTGCAATTTGCGCCTATAAATAAGCAGTCTGGCAAAGTCCCCCACAAAGTGTTGTAAAGCGCTTTGAGCCTCTGGATAAAGCGCTATATAAATGCCGTATATATATATATATTTTTTTTTATCCAAACACTGTTAGGACCATAATTTCCTTTGTTTTAACTTGATGAATTATTAATGAGTTTGTGACTAATTTAGTACAAATCATTTGGTATTTTAGGCAAGGTGCGATGCATCCTCATTTGAAAGTGTGCGTTGCACATTTTGTGTCTCTTCAGGTGAGTATAACAAGTTACATTTGAAATCATGAGCTCTAGGGGTTGTGTCACTGTTCAATTTAACAGTAGAGCACTTTTTCAGTGTTTATATAGCCTCATCTAAACACGAGGAGGGTTGGGAGAATTCGAGACAGTTATGCAAACCAACGCCTTTCGAGAATTCTCCCAACTCTCCGAGTGTTTAGATGAGGCTATATAAACACGGAAAAAGTGCTCTATTGCTTTTATAAAATAATTCTAAAAAATACGCGCGTATCTAACACGTCACAACCGTGTTTCCATTCTCTCATCTAATCACATCTATCGACCAATGAGAGCGCGTAGTGGCTCAATTATTTTATAAAACAGTTTAGAAATGGCTGAGCGGACACATGTGGGATTCTCAGTTCTGATATTTTGCTTGTGTACCATTCCACATAGAATATCGTGGTAATTAATAGCAGGTTTAATGTGTTTTCAGGTGTGTGGTATTATGAAGTAATCCTCCTAACAGCGGGTGTAATGCAGATTGGGTGGGCCACAAAAGACAGCAAGTTTCTTAACCATGTAAGTCTTGAAACAACTACTCTATATATGCTTACAAACAGGACCTTCCTTGAATGGTACACAAACTTGCCATAGTGTCCACTCAAAAACAGATACCAGGAGACAGACTTGTTGATTGATATCTCTTTTGATTTATAGCTGAGTAGGGGAAAAGAATTGTGGATCGTTAGCCCCTTTGATCGTGTTATAGTTCATCACAAACAAAAGCCGGGTAGATGTCAATTTGTGAACTTTTTTATGCAGGAAGGGTATGGTATTGGTGATGATGAGTTCTCTTATGCATATGACGGCTGCAGGCAGCTGATATGGCATGGCGCCAGGAGTACAGCTCACCATCACCGCCCGTGGATACCAGGTCACTGCATCCTAACAACTTCAATCTTTTTCCCCTTGACCTAAGAATGTTGGATTTTATAGCTGTGGGATTTGAAAAGATGAAGATGTCCTTTACTTTCAGGTGATGTCCTGGGAGTTCTTATAGATTTAGAGGCAGGGAAAGTAACGTTTTCGTTGAATGGAAATGCGATAGAAAGAGATTTTAAAGCGGCACTTTCAGGGTAAGCCAATTCCTAGTCACATTGAGAAGTATTTTGTTATTCACTGAAGAAGAGTAAACCGCAAAAATGAAAATTAAATATCCCCAAAGTATCATTCCTTGTTTTAGAGATGGAAACGACAACTACGCCTGCACTCATGGGTGAATTGGAGAGCAGACTCACGGTTTCCGGTCGTTTAGTCCCCAAGTCCATTAGCGCCTAGCATTTTAGCACCCAACCAGAAGTCAAAAACACTGTCTTTTTCGACTTGGAGGCTAAACGACCGGTAAGCAGGCCTGTGGGCAGGCTCTTCGCGGTGAGGAAGGAAGGAAAGGCTACTTAATCGGTATTTCGTTTAACTAAATCAAAGCAAGTGTACACTTACTACATTACTTGCAGCAAATTTCGAGTGATTTTAATTTCGTATTTGATTGTTTAGTGTTTGAAAGGCTTTATATTAAGAAATTCAAACCTAATTTGAATATCCAAACGGACTCCAAACGTGCGAAAAGTTTTGTTTAACTTGTAATTTTGTAATTATTTTCATCGCCTATTGTTCGTCTTAGTATTTATAGAACCTAGTTTTTATGCAGTTTTTGACTTGATAATGACGTTGTGGTAACGTCGAAACGTCGTCGATTTTAAATCAACTTTTTAGCTTTCTAAATCTTCGAATGTTTTTAAGAAACGTGCTGTCGCAATTTTTTATAGTCAAGTCACTTCTTTTACGTAAAGATATTTTAACGTCCGAATTTTTTGGCGAGTTATGTATCGCGTGCCACTGGAAAACTGCTCCAATTTATGGTCACTTTTGTTTTTTTTCAGAGCTGGATTCTTCGCGGCTGCAAGTTTTATGTCTTTTCAGCATTGTATTTTCAATTTTGGAGCTGAATCCTTCAAGTAAGTTAACAGGAGACCAAAGACCCATTTCAGACTGGCCCTACGGGCACATTTTAACATTTAACAATCTGTTTTTCCTCTGATACTATATTAACTTGATTACATGCTCCAGCACTCCGTGGCGGGATGGGCAACCTTTTCTATGTAAAAATATAAATGTAGACGTAGGGTTTGTAAACAATAACTCCAGTAACCTCTCAACCTACCTTCTTAGCTTTTCTTAATTTTGTATTGATCGTATTAATTACAAAGCCTTTCTAAGTGTATCCATGCTCTTTTTAAATCGTGATCTCTGCCAATTGCAGGTTCCCCCCGCAGGTAACATTCCAGAGTTTTAACGACTACGCAAACATGAAAGCAGAAGATAAAGTCATTTTACCAAGGTAGGACCGTGGACATGGTCATCGTTATTTTCATACGATGTTCCTCGCGAGTTTCAAAGCTTTCATGCTGATTGGTTTTAACTTGGGCGAGGCACTTTACCGTACTTAAATTAAATGCATCTCACTTTACTACGCTAGTAACACATCTTGAAATAACCCAGTCTCGTTGAACTTATTTGTAGGAATTTGAAGCTAGCTGCTATTCGCCAAGAGAGTGTAACTGGTGATCCATGTAAAATATGTTTTGAACGCGCAGCTGATACCAGATTGGAACCTTGTAATCACCGGTAAGTCAAACAGAACGTACAGCGGCCTACCTCCCTGGTGGTGGCGAGTAAATTCCTTGCCGGGGCAACACTTGTCTGCGTATATTCTTACGGTGAGGGAACGTATATTAAACCGTTAAACCTCTATTTTTTATATGTAGGGACGTTTGTATGAGGTGTGCTCTGCAAGTGGAAGACTGTCCCATGTGCAGGAGACGCATTCAAGATAGGGTCCTCGAGGACCATAGTGTACCACCCTCGCCCCAGGACACCAGCTGACAGTGGTCTGTTGCCAGGCAATAGGGAAGGACTGCGAGGCCGGTTTAAAGCATATAGGAACAGGCCACTGTCATTAACACTGGACCAGGCAAGATGCGAGGAAATACACAAGGCTTCAAAACATGCTGCTCATCTAACTAAATTCTGGCTGCATTTCCGTACAGTACAACTGAATTGACGTTGATTATGATATTACACATATTAATCTAGGACTTGGAGAATTTCAACTCTCCCTCAATCATGCCGGATAAAGCGTTAAAATTCTGTAAACATAGCTTTTCAGTGTGGTCATTTAAAATTTCTGCATGATTTGTAATGAAACTAAAGAATGGCAACAAATTTGTGCTTACTTTGTGCGGAGAACCATGGACAAATGTAATATGCTTAAATAGTTTTTTTTTTTAAATTATTCCGTTCAAATTTGTCCGTTAATAGATCCTTTGCATAAATGGCGCCTAAATTTGAATAACAATACTTTATACATCCTTAGCCTCGTGCTCATGTTTTCAGACAAAGGATTTTTCACATGCATGCGAGGCTAAGGGCCTAAGGATGTATAAGTATTGTTATTCAAATTTAGGCGCCATTTATGCAAAGGGTCTATTGTATGTTTTAAAATTCACTTGTTTTGAATTGCCAGGTGTAAGGAAGAAATCTACATATGAACGGTTTTTGAAAATTTCAATGCCTTTTGTCAATTTAAAATAAAGCTAAAGTATTACTTTTATTCGCGAATCATGAAGAATAAAGCACGTTAATGTTTATGTCCTGTCGCTGGCATAAACTCTTATTATACTTAAACTAAGCGTTTAAACTAATGTAACTTCCATCTTTGCGCAGCGCACTTTTTCGCGGGAAATAAATATTTATACCTCCATCAAAAGCCTGCGGAAACGGGTGAATACTTCACTTTGTTTTCTGTTTGCGCACTTGCAAGAAAGAAGGAAATGCTCTTTAAAATTCTAAAAAACGGTTTGGCCTGTGAAGCACATGATTTGCTTTGGAAACACTGATGTGTTGCGTGTGCGGGAAACACCAGGTCATTTTTCCAGTAGTGTTATGGCTGCATTCGCATCTATCATCATCACACATTAAAGGACGTTCGCGCCCATTGCTACTGCGCATCTCTAGTGCGCACGCTATTCATTGGTCACGCGCGTGCCACGTCATTTTCAAGCGCGCGCACCGAGTCGAAAACTTAACAAAATATAGAGCTGATGACCTTTGCGTTAACTTGGCGTGCGAATATTTTTGTTGGAAGCTCGGTGACCCCCACTTTTTTTTCGGCAGATCACTTCCTTTTTTAACTCTCTACATTATACTAAAAAACCAAAAAAATCTGTGTGTGGGAAGTTGTAATTATTTGTCATATACTATTAAAAAAGGGTCGAATTGGTACATGGAGACAGGTGTGCGTGACTTAGAAGTTGTCTTTTTTAAGGCTAATTCTAGCAGATTTAATGACATATGTAGCAAAGATCTATTAATTAGGCCTATATAAGCCGTGTTAAACACTCATAGCTTAGAGATGATTCTTCAACTTAAATATATGCCGATAGTAATGAATCCGGCCAGAATCGCCTCGAATGACTGAGAATCGTAGAAATGCTATGGTCTGAGCCACGCTTTATCTTGAAAACGAGTTCGGTGACCCCCGATTTTTTTTACGTTTTTTATCTAATCTTATCATTTTCTACCGTCAGTCAAAGTTTTAAAAAAATCTGTGCGTGGGAAGTTTTTGGGCGCGAACGTCCTTAAGGTGGCTCAAACAGTTTCCAACACTTATATTTGGATAGGTCGTTATAACCACTGTTTATCATTGTAACAAAAAACTGCCCAATCATTGGTGAACACGTTGTCATCATTTTCTTGACACAATAGGTTACCATAGCAACAATATGACCTCTGAAAAACACCCTTAATTACAGCTTTAGGGGCTTATAATTCAAAAACGGCACGGTAAAATTTTTTTATATTATAAACTTTTGATAAGCATGATAAGAGTAAAGACGCAACTTTTGGCAAAGTTTAAAAAAATTCTGTGCATGGGGTTCAGAGCCACCTTTTCTTGAATTATAAGCCCCTAAAGCTGTAATTAAGGGTGTTTTTCAGAGGTCATACTGTTGCTATGGTAACCTATTATCAAGAAAATGACGACAACGTGTTCACCAATGATTGGGCAGTTTTTGATACCATGATTGTAGCATCAAATGATAAACAGTGGTTATAACGATCTATCCAAATATAAGTGTTGGAAACTGTTTTGAGCCACCTTAAAATTAAAATGGGTACTAAATACAGCATAATAAGTTACGGATATATTTGTTAACAGAAGCACGGGATGGGCGATTTACTGTTAAGTGAATTTGGCAAAAACGAAAACATGAGGGGAAAAATCTAACGCGATGAGCCAGTGAGAATGAAGTTCCACGACCTAAGTGGAAAGTAAGCCACCTCTTCTCATGGACAGCAGTAGCACAAGTAAAAGGACAAGGTTTCATTGGCTGTAAAATCTATGACGTATTTGGTGCTTTGTTCTTCAGTGGACGGCGAAGAAGAAGGCCTTGATAATGAGCATTAGTTTTAGTCGTCGCCTTTTTAACATTTTCCATGTCTGCTTTGTAAAACGATCCCTTTTTTGGTGAAAGAAGTGCTTTGCTCTGACCAAGGGCAAACACTCAGTTTCATAAACGCGCTGTAAAAGTCAAGGTTACGCGGGATTAAATCTTTACAGCTGCAAGAAACAAGTCACGTACATTTTTAAGGAAAGCATTTATTCCAGATTAAATCTCCTATATTGTAGCATCGCATTTACTCAATAAAAAAATATTTAATTCACTATATAAATCTGATTAATTTTAATTTGTTCCTTAGGTTCATGTGATACACGATGTAGCATAGATTTATTCTGCCTGCAATCCTATTTTGGATCACCTATCTATGTGCTACAATTTTCAAACGTTGCCGGCTTCTCTCTGTAGGTCACGGCTGACATCTCTTGAGTGCTCATTATACTAAACGAACAATAGCGATGTATACGAACTGTCATTAGATACATTTTGGTCTCAGCGTCTGGGGTAGCGGGTTTTGGATACATCTGCAGGTACCGGAAAGCATTGTATTTTGGGTCACTTGGGATTAGTCTTTATTTGGAGTTGTTTTGTTTCCTGTCTTTTATTTCTTTTGTTTTACGTAAGCTTACGTAATCTGTGCTCCGTTACCTGCAGAAAGATCCCGGGTTTTAAACTGTGAATCAATCAGTTCATTCAGCTGAATTAATCTGGTTAATTGCTATTTCCACGACATGTTACATATGAATATGGACACGCCGAGCTCCTAGTCACTCGCAATCCGAGAGGTTACAAATTAATTTGCTCCTTCCGAGGAAACGGAAGTGGGGAACTGGGGCGGGAGGTCAGCTCCTTCAGCTATCAGAGTCTCGATTTCATGCACGGTGCGTGGCACACATGTCATCAGCTCCATACCGTCTGACGTCACCACGATATCATCTTCAATACGAACCTGAAGAGAAGGATGATGTGAATTATTTCACATGTGATGAAAATTATTTCATGTGGATGATATGAATTATTTCGTATATACATTACATCAGAAGGATGATGTGTTAGTTGGTAAATTGTCCTTGAGGAAGAGAGGAGGTACGATTTCAAATATGATTTAGAGGATGCCTTTGTCAACTAAAAAAAGGAATTCTTCTTCATATCAGCAGATCAGACAAGCCTTACCCAGACGTCCGAGACCTGGTTTTGGGTATTACTAAGATTAATTGTCGAAGAGACAAGATGAGTGCAATTACTCACCCCTCCAAAATTTCGGAATCGTTGCAGCATTTCTTGATTAAAGAACCGTGCTGTTTCAGGATTTTCCAAAGCGGGGTTCAGGGTCTATAAACAGAAAAACAATACCATCAGTGGAATCGCAATGTCTATTTCTTTAGAAAACGAAAAGGAGGCAGGAGAATGGAAAAATGGTTAACATGTCATTGATTACTGGTTACTTACGGCATCAATAAAATAGATCCCTGGCTCGATGGTCAGCACCATGCTTTCTTCTAGCACACGGGTAGTTCTGAGCGAGCGGAGGCCTGGTTCGTCTATCCGCTCAGTACCCTGAGTGTATTGGACAAAACACCATTTTCAGAAAAAAACTTCAAAAAAATAACATGGCGAAAATTAACAAGAAAGGAGGGAAGGTAAAGAGCAATGCACTGTTCATACTGCAACGTAAAACAAAAGGAAATAAAAGTACCTCTGGGTATCCACCGACGTCATGAACATCAAGTCCCATGAAATGTCCCAGACCATGAGGCATGAAAACGGCCCCAAGATGGAGCTTTATCATGTCATCCACCTCGCCCTGTAAGAGCCCTGCGTCTCTGAGACACTCCAGCTGAACACGGTCTGCCAGTCTATGCATGTCAGCCCACTTTACACCTGTAAGGTACATTATACTCTCTCACTTGACACCAGTTAAGGCAATCAGTACTTTATTAACCCTCACTAGCACGAGACTTTGTGTAGAGAAGGCATCGTTGACTCCAAACAAGAGCTTGTGGAAGTTTGTAATTGGTAAATTGACAGCTCTTTGGGTATAATATTGAAGGAGATGTTAGGTTTTTTAAAACTGCAACATTTCTGGGTTTTGGAAAGGCACTTACTTTGAGGTTTAAACACATATCACACAAAACATTTTTAACACATTGGGCTCAATTTCCCTGGGGCAATCAATCTTGCAAGCACTTCCATACTTAGAGGCTGTTATATTTTGTAGCTCAATCAGAAACTGAAATTAAAACTGAAACACTAACACTAATGAGACAAACAAAAATATTTTCCACTGTATAAATCAAGGTGTGTTAAATGTATAGCCCTGCAAACTTTATTACATAAATAATTTCTTTCAAACTACACTTCGTACAGTGGGGGCACAGTGGCCTCACGGTTAGTGCGCTCGACTCCAGAGCGAGCGCTCCGGGTTCGAGCCCTTGTGTTGTGTTCTTGGGCAAGACACTTCACCCTCACAGTGCCTCTCTCCACCCAGGTGTATAAATGGGTACCGGCGAATTTGATGCTGGGGGTAACCCTGCGATGGACTAGCATCCCATCCAGGGGGGAGTAGAAATACTCGTAAGTCGCTTCATGCTACTGAAACCGGGATAAGCTCCGGCCTGATGAGCCACTAGGCTCGTATGCAGACTTTTTTTACACTTCGTACAGGTATCCTTCATACATAGTCACGAGTAGAACCACTCACAATGTGTATCAGAAATGAAGTAAAGGGCTGTATAGAAATTTTGCCAAAATTGGCTCAAAGATTTCCTTCAGCAAGCCAGACAAGTGGAATCCGAAGTTCCTCAGAACTCACCAGGCTTAACAGCTGCCATTACTGCACGACTTGCTTTGTACACTGCTTCATAAACCATGCGCTGATCCTCTGTAAACTTCCCACTGGCAGGAAATGAACACGTGATGTCTGACGTATAACAGTAGTATTCTCCACCCATATCAAACAAGCTACAGAATAGAACATAGAGGATAACATGTGATTTTCTCAAACTCTTTACGAATTCATGAAGTTTAAACAAAGGAAAACATGACCATGACGGCGTTTGGATATCTGATCTTAATTTGCATAGATTTTTAAAATTTTATTTAACCATTTTCTCCTTAGTTTTAGGTGCGATTGAGAAGACAGTGTTTGACCACATTTCCAAACACTTCGAAGTTCGTCAAAAATACTCCGCGGCGTGTAATATTTTCAACTCTATTCTCGGTGTTTGGAAATGTGGTCAAACACGGTCTTTTGTATTTGATATGTTAAATAAACAACTAGATTTTTTAATTGTTTTTACCGTATTGTTAATGAATGGAATGGTTTACCTACTCATATTAGAGAATCAAATAGTATGGCAACTTTTAAATAGAATGTTTTAAGCTCTACAAAGGATAACTAGAATATCCATTTTTGTATATCTTTTTCTTCTACTGAAGGGGCATCTCTAGTATGTTGCATCAGCGCTTTTGGTTTTCTCCTTCTCCACCACTTTTCTTATAGTAGCAATTAATTTTAATTTAAGGTGGCTCGAAACAGTTTCCAGTACTTTCCAACCAAGACTTAGAGTTTGATGGGTCATTGTAAGCACTCTATATCAGTGGACACCAAAGTCATGGTATCAAATAACTGCCCAATCATTGGTGAAAAAGTTGCTGTCAATTTTATGGCATAACAGGTTACCATAGCAACAATATGACCTGCTAAAAACACCCTTAATTTTAGCTTTAAGTTCTTTTAACTTGAAAATGAGCTCGGTGACCCCTATTTTTTATTATTGAATTGTAATTAAGATGTAGCCTGCGAAAACAGCCGTCCTTCTTCGCTCCCGGCCCGAGTGGCGTTTCGCGAGAAGGATGTCTGCGATTTACCGCCGAAAATTCCATACTGATGACGCAAATCTGTCCGGAATCTGGTCATGAACGCTGATTGGTTTGATCGGTAATTATGCATAACTAAGTCCGTAAATATGCGGGACATTGAATATTCTCACCAAAACAAATATGTGTTATTAAAATGGGGTTGACAGACCTACACGACTCCTACGGTTCGTGGCATTTGTACATTTGCCGTTCTCTTTTCGGTTGCTTCACTCTTGTTTATGAAGGACTATTCATCTTGTGTTATAAGGAGGATTTTCCAGTAGAGTTAAGTACTAAGTCATTAGGCCGTGCTATGGTAAATTTTTAGAGGTCACAGGTCTGCACGCTATTATCTCACTGTCGCTTCGTCGAGTCTGACACCTCTGTAATTTGCCCTGTGTTAAAAGCATTGTTCAGGCTCATTTCTATTACAAGAAGAGATGTGTTTTTAAGTCTCGAAGTGTTTGTTTTCGAGGGACAAAAAATGAAATTTACCATGAACATGTTGCTTTCTTGCATTCTATATTGTGACACCGGGCCAACCTCGTTCCCAGGGTCTCTCATCTTACCGCCTAAGGCGAGCGAGATGAGAGACCCTGGGAACGAGGTTGACACCGGGCGCGGCTGTGATTAGAACTGTTTGCAAGCACAGTAGGTAGATTCTTATCACGGATATCATATTTGTTGTCGTACGTTCTTCTTCGGAGACACCGTAGCTTTACTTCGAGAAATTCTCAGCTATACGTTTGTCTAGAGATATTATGCTTCTTGCAGGTATCCAAAAAAAGTTTTCATCAAGAAATTGTCGACTACGCAAGTCATTTTCCACAGTAATAATGTTAACCACTAACCTCTGTCATTTTTCGATTTGCTTTTTACATGACAGGCAGCAAAACGGAAATGTGAAAAGAAGTGGTTTTTTTTTAATTTGTCGGGTTCGACGGGAGAAAGTCGAACAAATGTTCGAGATATCGCGGTATCTTTCGCAGGAGCTCAATCATCTTAATATCACTGAGTCCCCACATAGTATCTGTCGCCCTTTTCAGCGACTCTTCTGCAAAGAATGCAAGTTTCTTCCTGATCACGAATATTCATCTCCTCGGGGAAACAAACCGCAAATGTCAATTTATGCCTATTTTGCAGATTGAGGTAACCTGAGTATCAGGCCTTTCTTAGCAAGAGGGTAGGGGTAGGGAGGAATTGCAGAGAAAGGCCTGACACAAACGTTTTTATTGGCTCATGTCGTATGTCCAGATTCTGGACGTGGCGCTGATTGGATAATTTACAATGCACCCTGACGTCACACCACCGGAAATAAAAATTTCATGAACTGATCAACTTCGCTAGATATTTATTTCTTTGTGATTATGGAAAGCGACGACTTCAAAACGGCAAACAGCGGCACTGTGGTGACACACTTTCCATACTCTTTGTGAAAATTTTCGAGGCAAATTGTGCAAATATTCTCGGAAACCCGAACAAAATTAAAAACAACCGCCATTGTCATCTTTCATGCACGCAAAATTTATGCAAAGTAGACATGACAGCCGGAAATAATTTTGATTGGCGAGTGCGTATACTGACACTTGTCACGCCATGAGGAGGTGGAAGACTGCAATAAAGACCCTTGTGTCAGGCTTTTCTTTGCCGGTTGCTTCCTTCTCCTTCCCCGCAAGAAAGAAAAGCCTGATACTCGGTTAAGATTGAGGCAACATTACAAAGTTCACACTTACGTCATCAGTATGGAATTTTCGGCGGTAAATCGTAGACGTCTTTCTCGCGAAACGCCACTCAAGCCTAGAGTAGCCTGCGTAGCTTGGCGGTTACCAATTCAAGCGCTCGATTTAGCCCGCTCGCATTGCTTAAACCGCCAAGCTACGCAGGCTAAGCCGAGAGCGAAGAAGGACGGCTGTTTTCGCAGGCTAGATAAGATGCAACTTTTTGCAATGTTTAAAAAAATTATACAGAGGGGGTTCAGAGCCACCTTAAATTTTCGAAAATTTAAGGTGGCTCTGAACCCCCTCCGTATCATTTTTTTAAACTTTGCAAAAAGTTGCATCTTATTATGTTAATTACAATTTGATAATAAAAAATGGGGGGTCACCGAGTTCGTTTTCGAGTTATAAGCGCTTAAAGCTAAAATTAGGGATGTTTTTAGCAGGTCATATTGTTGCTATGGTAACCTATTGTGCCATAAAATTGACAGCAACTTGTTCATCAATTCACCAGTGAGTGGTTATATCAACCCAATAAAATCTAAGTGCTGGAAACTGTTTTGAGCCACCTTAAATTACATGTCAAGAGAGAGTGTGTTGCAATCAAAGGCTCACAGAATGTGCAATGGAATACATATTTAGATCAAAGGGTACTCACCACATATCCCCATCACAGATTAACTTGTCATTTGGTGCTCCGGCATGGCCATAATGAAGGGTAGCACAATTGTGGCCACTGACAAAAAGTCAACATCAAATAATTTATTTACTGCTCCATGCCGAGGCTCACTAGCATTGACATTAACAAGGGAAGAACCAAGACAACAGGCCTACAATGTTGTTTTTGTAGAAAATGCTAGGCCAGCAATTCCCTAAAAAATTGTCCCATTTATAAGTGTAATTAAGAAGAACATAATTTTGGTTCATGCAGGATGTTAAAAAAAACTTCATACCTTGCTCCAATACAGGTATATGCAAAATTTCGACAGCCACCTTGAGAGTAACAGTAGTGGTGGAATAAGCTGTAAAATAAAGAATATGCATATTGAAACTCAACTTCTACATTGATTACAAGGTTTTTCAGAAACCGGTCGGAAAGATGACCTACGGCTTGGTCTATAAACTTGATCTTGACTTGACAAATAACTTGATCAATATATTTTTGATCCTCTCATAAAGTTAGTTCTGAGAATTTGGCAAATTTAACAGATTTCCAATCTTTTCCAGACTTTCTGGTCCCCAAGAAAATTACATACATGTATTAAGATTCCAGAACTATCTGGGTTTTCAGGACCCATTGAACCCTGTTATTAGCTGGTTACCGCTGCGAAGAACCTGGGTTTGGCTCTTAATGAAACTGTTTTAGACATATTTTCCAAGGTTTTTTGCAGTTTAAAATAACAAATCTTGACTGAAAAAGTCCAGAGCACAAGTCAAAATCAGGAAACAACTGTATGCAAAGCAAAACGCACCTACTGAAATCCTAACTATTACATATTATTTTGGTTTTCTGCAAATGTCGTTGTTCTTGAGATGTGGTGACTTAAAAAACTATGTTTACCTTTCTAGTTCAAACTCAGTCATTCCAGGTTTAGTACGTTTCATTACCTGAAATTACAAAATGAGATTACTTAAAGTGTGTAACTTGCATCTGGACTAATTTAATAAAGTTCAATGTAGCTACAGAATCACAGGAAAAAATCTAAACTAAAAGCTAGCAGCTGGCTTGGTAAAAAAAATCACCTCTTTGTGGGCTTCACTGCTGACCCTGTTTGCAAAGCGCATCACCTCTAGCTCCTGAGGTGTCTTGAACACACGGCTGCAACCAGAAAGCATGTCAGAATAAAGCCTTCATAGCACAATGACAGACAGTTTTATTATGAAAGAAAGAGCAAAAACATTTAAATGATAAAGCTCACTCTTTATACTCTCTTGAGAGAGAAACTGGAATAAAACATCATTCTGGATTCACTAGAACTCACACAAGGGATTGGAGAAGTAATGACAAATGCTACTTTGTGTACTAGACACATTGATGGCATCACAGATAATTTTCAGAAATCTTATTAAGTGCTGGTCGCTGGCTAAAAAACTGGCTTCTTTAATTTCCGAGCCCCTTACTATTCAGGAGATAAAGAGTAAAGAGTAATTTAGGGAAAACAAAGGTTTTTTTTGGAAATGTGACTGAACCTTGACTGTCGTCTCAGGACAGCCAGGCTGTAGGTAGAGAGGGGACATCGGGTTGGGGTGTGGTGTATGTTTTCAGTTACTCTGGTGCTGTAGGATAAAACTGAAAAACATAATAATCTTGGCGTTTTGACCTTATCCAAAATTGTATCTGCAAGAAAATATGTAAAATAGCATTTCAGAACCTCTCAATTTCAAAACTGTCTATAGGAGCATGCCCCCAGACCTGTATAGAGACTTGTCCCTTTGGCACTCAAATCAGTGTCTGCTGTCTGCTTCATAAAACAAACCCTCTACTCAATAAATTAATGAGATTACCCTGAGCTTTACCAAGATTTATAATCCTTTGCATTTGGTGCAGTATTCCCCCATATTTTGTTTGTTTTGTTTTTGTGTCTAGTACACTAAGAAGCCTTGAATATGTCAGAAAAAGAAAGGCGGAGTAACAAAAAAGTGATCATTTACCATTCAGCTATCTCAGGATGCAAAATCTTATTGTCCACACTGAACCTAAAGTGACACAAAATAGAGTAAGGACATAATCCAACAGGGTTTGTATGCTGTTGGAAAAGTCAGGCTACATATACAATGTAACTAGGTTGAAAACATAGGTTATCAGCTGGCCGTATTCATTTATTTATTTTGCATTTATTGGACAGTTTACGCACCGTCCCTGCATGTGTTATTGGACAGTAAACATCATTAGTAATGACAGTAAGACAGTTAGCCTGGAATAGGGTCTCTCTCTGGTGGATCTTGAAGACAGTTCTGTCATTATATCACTTTTAGTTGCCAAAAAGTTGAACCCTTCAACCTTTTTTCTCCACTTTTTTTATACTTATGATTTGTTAGTAACAGGACCTCACTTTGTCCAATTTGGTCTGGAATCTGGACTTGTGATTAAACAAATATGACTCCTGGTTCATGGTTGTCCCATTTAATAATCAAGGGACAGTACAACTACAGACTAAACCTGACTCCCCCCTGTCCTATAATTTACTATAATAATAATATAGCCATATCGACAAAATAATGAAACCTACTGGCTTATGCCATCAAATGCTGCTTCTCTGCAGTACTGCCCAGAATCAGTGTTGAGACCTCGCTGTAATGGTAAATAACAGCATGATCTTCTTTCATTACATTGCTTACTAGTTACTATTTTTCAGTGTTAAAACAAGCTACAGACAAATAAACAACTTAAACAGCTCCATTATAATATAACAAATGACTCCGTCTATCAATGGTGTAAGAAGTTTCATGGAAGCCATGTTAAAACAAACTACAAACAAGAACTGTTATTTCTAAACAATATCTACATGTAGTTTTTAGGTAGTGAAATAGCTTGATAGTTAATTCTAAACTTAATATTTACTGAAGTACACATCAGTTATATTTGACTGATGTTAACATTAAAGTGAATAATTATTATGTTTGTAAGTATGTATTATGTAGATTTGATTTTTGCTAAGAGATCATACATACGTAACACTTTATTGAGACTCCCTTCAACAGGGCTTTTCAGTCACAATGTTAAAAGAAAAGAAACTTATTTACAGTAATTTAATTAAATTCAAAATATATTCAAAATCATTCAAAATATATCCAAAATTACTTCGTATAGAACATATTATGAAAAAGTGTTCGCTTAAAAATGTATTGGGTGAAGGTGAAGGTGAAGGTGTTTCTCTTAAGATTTTATCTCTATAGGTGAAAAATCCATTAACATGTTTGACCAGTGACTTCAATGCACAGTCAGGCATTTCTCAGCACAAAGCGATAGTTATTAACTTTTGTCATAGATTTAACAGAGATTCCAAAACCAGGGCTGTCAAAGGGCAGTATGGAGGTTGTTACTTCGTTGATAACAAGTCATATGGGTTTGGAGCACTCAATAAAATACTTAAAAAATTAAGCTCATCGCCAATTGATGAGCTTGGGAAAGGTGCCTTAGATATGGTGGAACCAAGATATGAGCCTCCAGCAGAGCATGTACATGTAGGTACCCACGGCAACCCTGAGAGCAGCAACCACCAGGCGCCGTCACACTGACAGAGTCAGTGGAGATACTTAAAACCCCATATACTTACCATCGCCAACAAAAGGGAGGGAGGTGAGGGAGCAAAAGCACTCAACAGGCACGCTCAAAGGCAAACTGCCCGTTTGCACCTAGCTTGCAAGCAAAACACATAAGCAAAACTCCGTATGTGACCCCATCAAGCATGATCACCCTGAGCGACCGCTGGCCAGCATTGGCTCGACTCAAACTTTGCCCAAATTAAATTTAGCCACATTAAATAAATAAATAAACAAAATACAAGTATTAACTGAAGAACTGAACTGCATTAAAAGATCAAGAACAGGAACTTACAAGTGTCAATAAGACAGATGGTGACTTCTTTTGCAGCACTTCAGCTATCTAATAAACAGATTTGTATAATTAAAGTTTTATGTGCTAAAAAGTACTACTGTAACTTATAAACCAGAACATTATACATACTTGCGACAAGTCGCTCATTCATGATACAACTTCAAGTACAATGGTACTTAAATGAGTTTTGTTATTCATACATCAGCTATACAGTTTTGATTTTGCTCCAAGGGCAGGTCAAAGCTTTAGAATCTCTTTTCTTAAGTGGCAAGATGGTTTGCACATACCTCATCAGTGAAGAATACTTCGTCAACTTCATACTTCTTTTTAAAATGATCAAGGTTGTGAATCCTGATGCAAAAGAGAAGAGAAATGATCCTTTTTAAGCGGGGATAAGCTCTCATTCAGCTGGTGAAATTACTCAGTAGCCAGCTTGCTACATCCTGGTAACATCTCACCATAAAGTGATAAAATACAAACACTTAACAGAAAAGTAAATTTTCCAGGCTTGTCTCAAGAACTTTTCATCTCAAACAGTCTTGGTTATTCCATGTTGCGAACCAACTGAACACAAATGAGTTTGACCAGTCAAGATTTTTTTCACATCAAAGATTGGCACAAGATTCTAATTAAAACCAAGAATAGACTCTGTCATCAATTTTTATGTGGTAACTCGGGTCTCTCTGAGGCTTCTGACTTGATTTTGCACCATGAATCTCAATTGTAACTCTACCATCGGCTACTTTAAAATGATTTTGAACTATAAATATTTATTATGGTCAACAAAAGTTGGTGTATCAAATAATTTATACATATAAGCATAATATTATAACATTATCAATGGTAACATAATTTGAGACACCTACTTTCCCATCCAGATGGCATATGATTCAGGTAGTCGTGGAAAAAACAAAATGGAACGTGCTGTATCCACTTCCACAGCGCCAAAACAGTCAGGTTCCAGAACACCAAAAGTCCAATGAAAGTAGGACTCCTGAAAAAATTTAAGTATGACAGCCATGAAAACAAAACAACTTATTTCAGTTTGCAAATATGTTCAGCATATTTGGCTTACAAACTTTTTTTGCAATCTTCAAGGATAAGCCATTCAGGCTCACTCACTTTTAAAGAGATTCTAGGCAACCACGGTTGTTAAATGGTGTACTGATTCAAAAATAATTTACCTGCCGGAAAAGAATATCCCTATCAGAGCAGTATTGTTGTTTTTGTTCCCCTCCTTGCAAAAGAACTATTGCTCCTGATGGTACACCTTTGGCCTTTTTAAGACGGTCACATAAACGCTTTCTATTGGTTGCATGAAGGCTGACTGGAACAGACAGAGTATGTGGTCCAAGTTGAAAACACGACCTAAGTTGTCCAAAACACATTCAATAATAATAGGTCATTAAATTGTATTATCATAGATGTTACCAGTATATTTATTCTTGAAGAAGGAAGCCCCAATTCCTGGATACAAAAGAAAGTACTTTAAGCAGTTACTACAAACCTTTGCTGGGCTACTGTTTGCCAAATTTTCTTTTTGTCAAACAATTAAAGTTCGTTATTTAAGGCAAAATTTTCCACAAAATGATAATAAAATGCGAGCAAGTTACCGGGAAAAAGAGATTTTTTAATTCAAGTTTGTAAGTCATAATCCCCAAAAGGCATGGACTATGTATAATCAACAGTTTTGCGTGAAATTTGGCCAAAACATTCATTTACTTTTCTTATGGCGGCCTCTAACGCAATATGTTATGCAAATTTTTCAATAGTGGAACTTGACAGATCTATAAAAAAACAATAAAAATAAAAATGCTGACACAGTTTACGAGATTGATGCTTTGCGATTAACACTGCAGAGTTATTTTGGATACCCGATTAATTCGCTGGAATTTCAGTCAATTGTTTTGGTGTTAACGGCTTCTGCCACCTTAGAAAAGCAATCAACAAAACAGAGTATAATTTGGAATGCCTTTGGAACTACTTTGATTCAGACGCCGAACTTTTCATGAGTCGATCCTAATGCATAAATTATTATAACATATTTTGCAAGCAGTTTAGGTTCTCGGTTTTATTACAAGCAGTTTTGGTTCAAACCGAATTAAGTTTGGCAAATTAAGTTCAATGTCTGACTGAATCAACAGGCGTACTTTTGTTAATTTGGGTTGGTCCAAATTTGACTTAATTTCGGCTCATGAAATCGGTGTCTGAACCGGGCCTAATTAAGAGGCACCACAAACGCATTTTAACCCATAAAAGGTATGATAAGCACCCCCGTCCTTATATTGGAGTACCTACTGCACAGAAAATCACTCAGAAAGATTATCAGCACCAATATCTAGGCATGTAAGCATATGTCATGGACGACAGTCTGTCATGGACTGTGCTTCCAGCGAACAGACGGATAAAGAACTGAACAGCTTGGTTTGTTCATTTTAACTATGGATTTGCATAGAATTGGAGCACGAAACGCACCTAAGCAAGCCAAAAACTGAAATTATGCAAAAAAATTATCCTTTCAGCTTGCGCCTCTATTTATCGTGAGATTTATGAACGTGAGAATGAACTGAAACCGAAACCGCGAGTCTCGTCACGACAAAATCGTGAGACTTGAGAGGTCTGAATTATTTGTCGCTGATCAGAAAACTAATGAAAGGCAGTACGGTTAAATAATAGCGGAAGAAACACCTTATTGTTGAGCTTTTAATCTGATACAGAGGTGAGAAAAACACCGTTTACCTAGTCTGGGGGCGCGCTATCTAATATGTAAAAAAAAACTAAAAGCGCCCTCCATTTAGAGTCACGAGGACGAACCATCGTGATCACATGACGTCGAAAAGTTTGTAATTTCATTTTCTGTTCGCCTGGGTAAGTCTTTTGCCACACAATTAAGCTAAATGAAAGGAAAATACTCACGGAACACTGGCCGCAGTCATTTTGAAAAGTTTTGTAGAAAAGAGGCCCCAACCCGTAGCTGTCTTTGTCGTGATGGTTCGTAATTCGTCGGGATTACTTCGTGACAATTCGTGACATTTGTCTCCCCAGGACCTCCTCGCCCATTAGCCCAGGGTCGATCACAGTTTTTCAAAAACTCAGTATTTGGACGTTGTATTTTTCAATTTCAATCCTCGTTCATTGGATGTTTTAGAAATTTCAAACCATGGCAGATGATATAGATGATTTATTAGACGAGTGCGATAATTTATTAGACAAAAGTCGCAGTTCAATTAAACCCAAGCAGAAACCTTCAAGCAAAAACAACTCCAGCTCAAAGAAGGCAACGAGAAACGAAGACAAAAACTTGAAAAGGTTGGTAGTCAGCTTGCGAGCTTTTCAGAGTTTTCCCCGCTATTCCGAATATTTTTTTGCCGTTTCATTTTATGTGCCAGGTAATGGCATGCATTGATTTTTGTTTTTAATCCTTCAAACGTTATGTTAAAGTTCACAGGTGAAAAATACTGATCGCGATGAACTACACGATATGATCCGAGAGTGCATGGACGATGGACCTGACATTCCTGAACTAAGTGATGAGGTAAAACTAACAAATATACTTATTCAGTGTGTTTAAATTGTAAGAGAACAATGAAAAGATTGTCTGTATTTCCCTTATGACGCTCTTTATACTTTTTATCAAATATTTAGACAAACGACATATTTGCAGATATTTGTTGCCAAGTCAACGAACAATTTTATTCGTAAGGTGACTCGAAACAGTTTTCATTACTTTCCAAGACGTAGACTCATTATAAGCACTCAATATCGATTGATGCCAAAATCATGGTATCAAAAAATCACCCAATCATTGGTGAACATGTTGCTGTCAAATTTGTGGAACAATAGGTTACCATAGCAACAATATGACCTGCTAAAAACAACCTTACTTTTAGCTTTAAGTGCTTATAACTCAAAAACGATTTTGGAACCCCCTATTTTTTATTATCGCATTATGATAAGCATGATAAGATACAATTTTTTCAAGTTTAAAAAAATTCTGTGGAGTGGGTTCAGAGCCACCTTAAAATTTCGAGCCACCCGCACTGACCGACTCAAACTCTATGAGATCCTCTGTAAATTATTTATTCAAATTGAAAAAATTTGCACACATGTACATAAACTTAATCTTGTAGTTATCAATTATTATTTACTTTTTGTTTGTTCCATTTGCTCTTTCTACAGCTAGTTATTAAGAACTTAACTTTTTTTACATTTATTAAACTGATTTTGCTGCAGCCTGCAATGCCTGTGTCCACGCTAAATAAAAAAGATTTATCTTCATCACGAAAGCGGTGTGTAAAGGTTTTCCTTGGTGGTTCCAAATTTGCAAAAGGACTTTGCACTGGATCAGAAGAAAGGCAAGTAATTTCTGACTTGTGTTTACATATCTACAATGTGGATGTCAATGCTAATTCAGCAAGGTACCATCTCACCTCTCATGGTATACTAACACCAGCCCAGCCTTATTTCTACACTGTCCCATGTTCTAGGCTATTTCAGCTAAGTTTGAAGTTACCTTTTTATTAGTATAGGCAATCAAAAGGTGATGAGTGAAATTAGGAATAATAATAATAAGTCCTGGATGTTGTCAAAAGAAAAAAAATTAGAATTTTGACAAAACACATTTCAGGGAAATTATTTAATTTCACAAGTATACCATTTGATTACCTTTTGAAAAGGGTGACTTAGCTCACAATCGTGAGTTTTATAACTTGTGTATTGTAATGCTGTAAAAATGTTGCAACTGTGATTAGTTTGCTAAATTTTTTTAAATTTCATGCCCAAATTAAACAAGTAATTTGTACCATTTGATGACCTTTTATTATGTGGTTAACAAATTATGCTAACAATCATGAGTTTTTGACTTGTTTATTGTATTGCTAAGACCAGTAATGTAATTGTAGTTTCATGTGAAACTAATGCTGTAAATGCATGTAATGCATGTAAATTATTTGTAACTCATGATATTATTACAGGAACTTAATAGAAAACAAGCCCGCCCGTCTGGCTATTCCAAAGCCTGTCACATAAGGAACTAAAGCTGGAAAGTGGTTTGCAGCCTTTTCCAGCAATTCTCTCCAGATAGAACAATGCTTCTGTTTGTTTTTAGTTGATGCTGCAATACTGTTATCAAACAAATGCCTAATCATTGGTGAACAAGTTAGGTAGTATTTTGTTATGTGCCATGGTACTACAGCAACTTGATCCATTATAACCCCCTTAGTTTTATACTTATTGGCTTATAAGTCAAAACGAGTCTTATTAAAATAATCATCAATAATCCACTCATAAGAATGGTAATCACCAGACCTGTTTTTGAGTTTTAAGCCCTAAAGGTTAGAATCATGGGTGTATACATTGTTGCTATGGTGACATGAATTACTAAGAAAATTGGTATGACTGTGTTCACCAATGATAGGGCTTTTGTTTTGTCTTTACTGTGATGTCAACTGAAAAAAGATGGCAGTATTGATCTGCTGAAACCAGGGGTGTAGTGTGCATTTTTATGAGGTATGCACCAAAGGAAATTAAAGTTAATCAAGCACCAGAGGTGCAAGCCGCAAGAGGGGTTTAATGGCATGCCCAATGCCTGTTTTGTGTTTAGGGTCTTAGTTTTTTTTAGGGTCCCACTTTTTCCAAGGAACAGTTTAAGGTAATTCCCTTGAAATTGTTCTACTATCAATTTTTTTTTTTTTGAAACTTGGTACAGTTACTGTACATTCATGACATGACCATTAAAAAATGCAATAAAAAATGGGGTCACCGTGCTTGTTTACGCGTCAGCAGGCTCTTAAAAATGGGGTATTTTACTAGTTGAAAGACGCAAAATTTTATCTTGAAAGTAAAGCTTCTTTTATTCACGTAAGTAGTATTGCTTCATTTAAAAGCCGTTTTTGATTGCCTGGTTGCGGGAATATTGCACTTTTTCGGACAGTTCCGTGGTTAGCTTGAAATCCTCGCCTTGGCCAAAATACACCCAGTAAAAAACTATTTCGCAAAAAAAAATCATGTTCTACTATAATTTGTAAACTTTTTTCCTTCTTCAAATATTTTCTTTATTAGACTGTTCTTAGCAAATACCAAAGAAAATAGGGGGTCACCCTGCTTGTTTAATAGAAAAGGAGCATTTATTTAGCTATCAAGCTTAGTTTGGGGGAAATCTCTTAGGTTTTGTACTCGCGTGCGCTCATGTGCGTGCGCTAGTGACCCGAAAATCGTGCACAGTAGGGATGCACAATGCAATACTAAGGAATTACCTCAAGGTGGCTTACTACAGTTTTTCCAAGACTCGGTAGCGCATGCTATGATTGCCTGCCAGAGGTCAGTATTAGTCACGCGTGCAAAACTGATGCAAATAACCCTAAGAAGAAAGAAAAACCAAGTTCAAGTTCAAGTTTCAAGTTCAAGTTTATTATTAAATCAACAAAATTTTACAAAAACAACGCTAACCCGCAAAACCATTTCAGCACTTGAAGGGTGTTAAATCACTTTGGTACAAGATGTGATAGTTTCAAACTTCGTTCAAACATGCGTTTAAGCCTGGGGCCAATAAAATAGGACAGAAAAGGCAGATAAACAACCAGTAAATGAGCTCTAATTTACTCTTGCTTTCTCGCACACAAAACATAACGTTACATGAGTGTGCGCTTAAATAACAAGCATGCACAATTCAATTCCCATCCAAGGTTGTAAAAGCCAGTCTTTGATCACGGGTTGCTCGAAAACCTGCCGTAAAACCTATGATTAAATTTTCACAATTTTTTTGTAGGGATGAATCGCGTTTAGAGCCAAAATTATTATAAAAGCTATAAGACAGATCTTGAGCTATTTTTTATTTCACATTTACTTAGTTTGCGAAAAATCTGCCAGGCAGATTTTTATTTTACTTTGTATGAATGTTAAATCTGAGCCAATTTTTAATTCCTGAAATTTTGAGGTGGGGTCATATGGGTAGATTTTGAGAAAAACGCCATTTAACCTACTACTGCCCAGTCTCTCTTTAGGTACTCGATTGTTCATTTTGGCCATTCGTTGACATTTTAATTAGCTTAAATTGTTTAAAATTCACATAAAATGGTAAAAAGACTTATTTATAAGCAAACAGTAAATAAAAAAGGAAAACATCTTGGAACATTTTTCAAAAGAGTTTGATTTGGCTGTTATAATTCATTAAAACTGTAGTAAGCCACCTTAATTAATCTAGTCATGTAAACATGGAAAAACATACTTTTAATGGTTATTTTTAAGAAGATTACGACATTTTTTAAACTAAAAGACATGTTTCGATGTTACGAACATCATCGTCAGTTACACAATGTTTGAAAAACCGTTGGACTATATAACAACTAGGCGAAACATACATAATTAATTATGATTAAGTGAAAAAATAGATTACATATTTGAGTGAGTTACAAGGTAAGAAGAATGCAAAGCCTAAAGCGTAAGTGTCAGGTTGACTTTAATGAGTGTTTAATTTATATTGTTTGTATGTGAACCGTTAGGATAATAGATAGTAGATTTAAAAGGAGAGACTAGAGAAAGCCAAACTAGTCGCCAATTTATAAATATATTTTTTCTGAATTTCTGGATTTTGTGCTTATGTGTGTACAATATATGGCTGCTACGCCCAGAAACAGGCTGGAAACTGCTGCCAGACGTTTACAAAACTTACCACCATCACACTTATTGGTTTGAAATCTGATAAATATATCTTATTAACCAAGCACGAGCGCCATACTGGGAGAGTATCGGCCCGAGGTCTTGACAGTACGTACCGAGCGCAGCAAGGTCTGTGCAAAAAAGATCTCAGGGCCCGATATTCCCACAGTACAGTCCCGAGCAAGCTTGGTTAATAAGAGATTTATTACACAACTGAAGAAAGCTTTGAAGGTTTTTCACAAATTCCATGAACAAGTGCAGGATCATTCGGGACAATGCCTGGTCCAATACTAATGGACCTGCAATAGAGCATTTTGATTGGTTGATTTTAGTTATCGGCCCTCTGACTGCCCGAGTCATGTAATAAATCGGTTTATTATATGGCTAGCTCTGTGAGCGAGCAAGATGAATCAAATCCTGCGCTGTGATTGGCTACCCGAGCGGGCAAAATGGAGCTATGTTGTCTGCTCGGGACTACCGCCTTGTCCCGCAAAAAAATTTCCCCGAAAGCCATATAAGAAATCCTTTATTGACCAAGCTTGTTGGTCAAGATGGCTTGATATTGGCTTCGTCCTTTTTTTGTGTTTATAGACCTTGACTCCATCTCGGTCCATAAAAAAAAAGAACTCGGCCAATATCCAGCCATCTTGACCTCACACTTGGTCAATAACTCATATTTATTAATCAGGTAAATGTATTTGGTAATAAATAAATTTTATATTATTTTTATTTCCATTTTAGGGCATGTGACAAGTTACGCTGTACATCATGTGATTTCAGCTTGGTTATCCTCAATGACTATGAATGGCAAAAAGATTGTGACTATTTATTCTTCAGAAACAATATACCAGACTTTGAGAAGCTTAAAAGCAAACTAACAAGGAAAAGAGGCAAGAAATTTGTGGAGTGTTGTTTTACAAAATAACCCCTTGCCTGTCTTCTTGTGCAAGATTATCAAATTATCCTTCCTACTTGTTAAGGCAGTTTTTTTAAACCATCTTTCTAATAAGGTTAAGGTTAATTATAAATAGTTCAGTTATAAAATATTATCGTGGTTTACACTTTGGATAGTCCACTCTGAAAAAAAAACTAATGTATACTAAGAAGGGTGGTTGGATTGTGGTGGCCTGATGGTTAGCGCGCTCGTCTTTGGATTGAGCGGTCTAGGTTCTAGTCCTGGTTGGGGACACTTTACTGTCACAGTGCCTCTTTCCACCCGGGGGTAGAAATGGGTCCCAGCAAATGCAGGGGGTAACTCTGCGATGGACTAGCATCCCATCCAGGGGGGAGTAGAAATATTTCTAGTCGCTTCATGTTTCAGAAACTGGGCCACTTGGCTTGCATTCAGACTTTACCTATCTTAAAGTTTACACTATCTTCCTTTATACTGAGAAGGGTATTACAGTAGAACCCCTGTAACTCAAATTCTGAAGGGAAACGAAAAACAGTTTGAGTTTGCAGGGGTTTGAGTTATTAGGGTCGACTGAATATCCAACTTGCCATGTTAATAATTGATAGCTTACTGATTTTTCAGTGTTTCAGCACAGTGCAAATAAGACTTATCTTGTCAGAAACTGCACTGTAGCACTGTTGTTCTCTTTGTGACTGCTAAAGGCACCGGGCATAGGGAATGACTCATAAGATCAGGAAATGAACGGTCGGCTGCACTAATTAAAATCAAATTGCTCTAGTCGGTTAGTTTTGAGTGTTTTTACTGATTACATGACAATAAAAACTAATGGGATGACATCTGTGGTGAGTTACATGAACCAGAATTTGAGTTATTGGGGTAAATTTTGATCAAGGGAAACAAAATTTAGTTTGAGTTAGCGGGAAATTTGAGTTATCCGGGTTCGAGTTAACCGAGTTAAAATGACTGAAAAGTGGGGTCGAATCCAAGGGAAATGGGACTAAGTATGAGTTAGCGGGGGAGTTCAAGTTATCCAAGTTCAAGTAACTGGGTTCTACTGTATTATTTTTATTTACTTTTGTTATGATCATGAAAATTTATATTCTACAGGTTGTTGCGCTTATGCCTGCCAGTGTTCATGGAGATCTGTTGTACAATTGACTGAAGTTTGGTCTGGTGATTCAGAACTTAAATGGGTCTGTGGAAAGCACAGCTGACAAATTTGTCAAGTCATCACATTCATGATCTTGTATGGAGAGTCCTGAATACTTATTTGACATTGCTAATTTTAATATTGCAAAGTTGGTTTCTTGTACATAGGTGTATAGCTTTACTTCAAAAGAAAGCAGAGATGGTTTTACATGTAATTCCCTTTTGATCTGGCGTAGCTTGTAAAGTTGGAGTAAAACTGTTAATTTAAGAGAAATCACGGTGTGAGCTTGGGCTGCCTGTGGTACAATAAACAATTATAGAGATTTGAGATGATGTTTCTATTATTGTATTTTACTTTGTAGTACAACTATGAACTACAACTGTTTCAAAGATGTAGAAGATAAATTTATGATTATCTTTTTTTGCCCTGCCGCTTGGTCAGATGCAACCACTGTCACTTCATTCCACACTTCAAAACGTAATGTGTTCCTTCTCAGTGGTTCAGCACTCAGTCAAGTCCACTTTTTCCCTTCCTTCTGAAGCCAGGGTCTTGGGGTATTACAAGATAATTTGGTTTTATCAAGGGTTGATAATGTGAATTGGCCACCGTAAGGAGATTCGAAAGCTGATGTTTAGAGTGTCAGACTTTCGTTGCAGCGAATCTTGGGGTGTTAGTTGGTATCCATTCTGAGGATGTGGCCAATAAACTTCCAGCGCCAATGCGAGCCTGGTTGCACATCTATTTATTGGTTTAGGTTACTTTTGTAGACCAGTATATCTTCACACGCCTTCTCAAGCTGCTATGTAGGAATAGATGAAACTTGTTCATACACCACATTTCACATCTGAAATCTTCCAGGCTAATGCACTAGGCATTAAACTTGCTCTCAACAGATAGAAGTTTGTCCTTGTTCACCCTAGGGAATGGCCTGAATTCAATAGCTGTTAGTACAGACACACTGCAATGTGGAATGTCTTTGTTAAAATAAAGATATTCCAATTTCCAGTGAGTCTGTCCATTAATAGATCAAAGACCAGGTTGCCACGGGTCAAGAAACAGTCAGCGTCAGTCAAGGTCAGGGAAAGGTCAGAGAAAAGTCAGGGAATTTTATTTTGAGTCGGGAAAAATTGACATTTTGAAGAAAAGTCAGGAAAATTGAAATAATTTAACGTGGCTGATTTGATACCATTGAAGGTGGAAGAAACATTTGGGGTGACTGTGATGTCAGCGATATTTCTGTTGAAAACTTATGTTTTAATGAACGAGTGGAAGGAACAGCTGTAAGTTCACGCTAGAAGCCCCTACTAGATCAGGTAAATGCTATTTTTATCAGGGAAAAGTCAGTTTTTTTTTAAAAGTGATGTCTGTTGCAACCATGACAGATGACTGACATAATTTGGTAAGAACAAAAGAGTGGCACAGGAGGCAATAGCCGAGTGTGTCACTGATGTTTACCATATTTTGACGTCTTCAAGGCAACATGGAATCTACTTGTTTTATACAATAAAGAAACAAAGATTGTCAATGATATCATCTAGGCATCTGTCCTCCACTAGATTGTAAGTAAGAACCCATCAAAATGTGGGAATAATATGACGTCTTGTTATATAATTAACTCAAGGTCTGTTTAGAGAGTTTTATGATTGCAGTCATGCAGAATAAAGGACATTACTCATATTGGTTTTCCCATGCCAAAGATGCCCAACCTGGTGGCCAAGACGGAATATTTCTGTCGTCTTCAGGCATTTCCCTAATCTTTAGGTAGTCCTGGAACTAAGGCAGCCATGGATTAATGCAAAAAAATAGATGTTCGACTGCCTTTGATTTCCAAATATCTACAGAATGTTCTATACAATGCAACTCGTCAGGACCATTTCATAGCACCTTTATTAACTTGAAACTTTGTTTCAAATCCATACCAGGCTTTACAAGATCAATGGGAGATTATAAAAACATAGATGTTTACCTTGTAAATGACTAGGAACAAAACCAGAGATTCATAAAAATGGAGTTCAGCTGCCTACTTAGCATCAGTTTGATATTTAAATGGTGACATGATTCATGTTCTTAATATACTATTATAACGCCTCTGACAAGTCTCCTTTGCAGTCATCACAATTTGGGTTTGTGGTGGGACTAGGAGTTTTTGATCAATCATATGTGAATATTTTTAAACTACGTATATTGATACATAACTTACATTTTGAAAAACAAGTGGTTTCAAAAGTACCAGTAATTAAGAGCAAACTTCACTGTACCAGACATGGAGCGTGTGCAAGTGACGTTCATTCACACTATGTCAAGTTTGCTGTGTCATGAAATTCCTTTGATACATTAATAATTGACGGACAATCTTGGCTATTTGTCCATAGTGTATGTGTTTATTATACAGTCAGTTCTCTTGTGATGGACACCTCTTTGATGCATACAAGTGGACTAAGTGTCTGTTGTAATCCAGTCCTTTACTTTATTTCCCTTCAAGTACTGGGTGGATACAACTCTAGGGCAGACACCTTTCTAACACAAATGGATGGACACTGGCCGTGGATGTGTGCATTCAAAGAGAATTGACTGTACATTACGTAGAGTTTTCTCCTCATTTATGTCATGCTGTGGAACAAAAAACAGAAATACCATTGATATTAATTTTACAATGCAATTCTTATCTTGATCAAACCATGTTTTATAGCAGAGCTCCGGCGCACTAGTGGAGCCCCATACCCCATACCCATAAAAAATTTTGGTTGTCACATGACTGACCATATGTCCGTACGCCAATACCTTGATAAATAAAAGAGTAGTACCAGTACCATTATGATAACCACATCTTTGATTTTGAGCATCCATGTTACTGTTACCGTTAATTTGACAGCTGTCAAACCAAGCTATCCAGTGATCAGTATCATGTGACCATATTGCAGGCTCAGGTTTAGAGCTCATGGAGGTCACATGTTTTTTTAAGTTGACCACTGACCAGGGTGTGCTTTTTTGATTGGGATTGCGGGCTAAAGCCAGGTTATTACTCTGGGGGAGGAGGATGTGCATGCAAACGCAAAATTTTGCCACAAATTAACCCCTGGCACATTGTTAACATTTCGTCTGACATTCCTTGTTCAAACTTACAAAAATAGTGAAACCACACCCTGAACAATTGAAGGGTTCGGTGGAAAAAGGGCGTTAGGATTTTTACTCAAAAGTGAACTTTGTCAAAAACGCTCCAAATTTCGCATGCAGTTTTGTTTAGGTGCGTTAAACAATGTTCTGTATGTGTTTTCCTTGAAATTTGCTTCCTTTTTGAGATATTACGTATGCAAAAAAACACATTTTTCCAAGGGAATCCTCTGGGGACCTTTTCTTGAATGAGAAACAAAAGAAACCTTTTGTTTCGCTAAGCGATGAACTCACTATAATACCTAAATCTCTTACATCTGCTTTGTTAGCGCAATGGATAAGGGGCTAAAGAGCCCAGACTCGTACTTGTTTTGCCGTGACACGGGTCGAGGGTTCGATACGAGGTCGGACAATCTTTTTTTTCGTTCTGTTCCTTTACTTCTATCAAAAATCAAGATATCTATTTAAAGAAATTGCGTATGGAGTTTAACCCGTAAGAGAGAAATACAGGTTATTGTGACGTAAACACAACACGTGAGTTTCGATCGAGCGTCAAAGCAAATCCCACTCAGAGCTGAAAAGAGATGCCATGCATTACAGCTCTTTCGACTAATATCTTAAGCATTGTTTTTAAGTACCTTGTAGCCTGCCTGGTGGTTGAAAGGCATCATAAAGCCTTGATAACCCGTAAGTCACCAACACGTTTTAAAGAAGCAAAATGTGTTCTGTAACTTCCAACGCAACTGATATCGGCGTTTGAAGTCAGGTCGATCCAGGCAGCAAAGTCCAAGAGCATTTCTTGCCCAAGAAAAAAACCCTGTCGTGAGTTGTGGCCCATTTGCCAAGCGTTGCTAGTATCAAAGTTTGGAAAGTGAGAACTGCTTTTAGTTGTCTTGTATCATCCGCCATGTTTACCCGCGCACGAGGTGTAAAGGAACCTTCCCGGCATGCATTGCGATCACGTTCGGCAGGACAAGACAAGACAAGACGAGACGATATTTCTTAACTAATTGCAGAGCTTGTTTTTTTCCTTTTTTATTCCAACATAATAATGGCCAACAAGAAGCGATCGATTGAAACATAGATCTGTGATCCAGGTTGCCTTGATTTTATTTCAAATCGGCATGATTTGTAGTGTTTCAAATTTCTGGGATCAGAGGCCATGCAGATGAGACTTGTACGACGGTTTCACAAAAGCGTAAATCTGTTTATCTGTCAGCCCTACATTTTTGAGCTTATACGTTGCAAGCAGTTAACATTTTGTTGTTTTCTAAGTGAAAACAACATGCTTTCGTTCAAGGTTTAACGTGAAATCAACATTTCAACCTATTTAGACCTGAAATGGCCGTTTTTGAGCTTACGCGCTGCGTGAAATGACTAGCTTGCTCGCTTTTAAGTGAAACAAAAGTGCTCGCTGTTATGCCTTAACGTTGAATCAACATTTTAACCTATTTAGACCTGAAATGGCCGTTTTTGAGCTTCCGCGCTGCGTAAAATGACTAGCTTGCTCGCTTTTAAGTGAAACAAAAGTGCTCGCTGTCATGCCTTAACGTTAAATCAACATTTTAATGGTTTTGAAAACCTGAATTCAACATTTTTTAAGGTTACACGTTGCGAAAGATCAATATTTTGCTGGATTTTAAGTGAAATTACCGTCTTTGCGGTCACGCGCTGACGTGACAACAAATACAGGTTTTTTTGCATACGTAATATCTCGAAAACGAAGCAAATTTCAGGGAAAACACATACAGAACATTGTTTAACGCACCTAAACAAAACTGCATACGAAATTTGGAGCGTTTTTGACAAAGTTCACTTTTGAGTAAAAATCCTAACGCCCTTTTTCCACCGAACCCTTCAATTATTACATGCGCCCATAACAATTTTATTGATCAGTTTTTGAGTTTCTGATCCAAGAAAAAGAATAAGAAATCCTCTTTTTTCTTAATGGTTAATCAGGAGTTCCTGTTAGGAGGAATTTGAGTTTTAGACAAGACCAAAAATGGACAAGACTACACAAAAAAGACAATTTTCCCAGAGATGATCAAAGAGTTGATATGAAGCGGATTGATTGATTGAGTGATTTTCCAGTTTTTGTGCAATCCTCCTTGACGGTAGCCTGCCTTGAAATATGTCTGCATTCGCAGGCTACCCTGGCAGTACATCAGTGACAAAGTATTTCAGATAGTCATACCACTGGTCTTTGCAAACAAAAATTTCAATTTGTCAGGTTTTGTTGGATGTTCATTTAAATGTCCATGGCAAATTACCGGTATTTACCTGTCAAATAGCGAGGCTCGCATGCTGCTAGCGATGGCCGAAGGCTGGCCGTCTCCTAATTTAAATACACTTTCTATGACAGACAGTTCTGTGCTGGTAGTGTCTAGGCCACAAAAAGAAGCCCAGTCATTAACAACCATGCCCGCACCAATGACATCACTGCCTCTGTTGATAGTTCCAGCCTGTGGAAGAGATTGCATAAAATCACAAAAAATGAAACCAACTTTTGCCTTTGTCTCCCAAGAACAATACATACAGTTGAACCTCTTTAATATATGGACACCAAGGGGCAGATCTGAGTGTTCCTATTATATTATAGAGGAAGAGATTAATATCTGAATGCTAGGACTAAGTTAACTTTCTGTAATGTAATATATCATAAACTTCTGAAATTAACAATCCTCATTACTTTTGGAATAAGCAGCCTTTGGGGCTTACTACTTTCAGGGGGTCATTACTTTTGAAGAGGAAACAAGAAATGTTACATGATGTTGATACGAGTAAGCACTTAAGATGGAAATTTCTGACAAAACATTTGTTCAAAAATGAGATAAAATTTATTATAAGATTCCAGTTTCAAGTTACTACCACATGGTTGGACTTTTCATGTGTACATTGTATTATTATGGAAGTGTCCATAAGGAGAGATTTAACTGTTCATATTATATAACTATTACTGTTTAATAATTTAAGCAGTAGGAGCATGGCTGTAGTAGCTAGTTATCATCAACATTGGACCATGTGAATGATTGATTGCTGATTACTATCATTCATTGTCATGCACCATTTGACCAATTGAAAGCTTTCAGTTATACTTTACTGTTTTGAACCAGATATAACAACTGGTTGGAACTACTCATCAGCGATGTTTAACCAACTGCATGATTCAGTTCATCAGAACATATCTGGTAGGTGTGGAGTAATAATAAGGGCCAATGCAAAGGAGTTTGGAGGGGTGGGGAGAGTAGAGGGCTAAGTACATTTCACCGTCCTCCAACATCTCCCTCATATCTATTTGCAGGGTGCAATATGTGACTTTGTAAACACGAAAAAGGACAAACCACAAGGGGGACTTGTAATAATGATGACAACTCATCTTGATCTTCAACTGATGTTCGAGGATGAACCTAAAAAAGAAAGTTTAGATTATCCAACATTCACAGCATAATGAGAGACACAATGCAAAGGCTATAATTTTAGATCTAAAGCAATTTGGACATGTTTTGAGTTTCTCTTGTATCTCCAAGTTTTCCTTCCTCATGTTGATTAAATGTAATGAAAATTGAATTCATTTGTTTTTCTTTACCCAAGAATAATATTACAGCATTTCATGATTGAGTTTTAGGAGGATTACAGAAACACAGGTTTCATTAATTAATTACCGGTAATACCAGAGTATATTTTCTCTGGGCAATATGAACAGAAGTCTAAATGAATATTAATTAGGTCAAAATACTCCAGGCCTCTTTTATTTGTCAACAACACAATTGAAAGAGTTATTTCCCCAACCATTACCCATTAAAATTTTTCTTCCTGTAAAGAGTGGATCCATATAGCAGAAAAAAACGCATTTAAATTTTATTCAGTGTTTGGTTTTATGAAACATTTGTGCCCATGCCAAAACCATTTATATTTAAATGTTCATTTTAAAAGAAAAAAAACAATGCAACAAAATATCATTCATATTGTTTCAACAATCAGCATGTATATTAACAGACTTTTTAAGGCTTCATATTATTATAACAAACCAACACTTACAAGGCCACCTCGATTGCTGAGAGCACAGTAACTCCCTACTAAAACATTGCCAGCAACAGTTTGACGAAATACCTCCACCTTAAGAACATCTGCCAAAATTTCTTCGGTTTCCTGAAAACCAATGATCAAATTCTGATAAATTTAAAGAATGACTGTTTAACAAAACCCTCACATATCATCATGCTTGACCAATGCTTGCTAATGAATACAATTTCCAATGGTTTTTTTCTCTTTACCAATTGTCGACACTCATCTTACCCTGTCCAGGTCCGGGTGAACAAGTGCTACATAGTCATTACAAGCAACTACATTCCCTAATGCTGAAAGTCTCTCCTCCACTCTTTCTATTTTCACCGTGTCAGGCAAGGAATTTCGAATGTGTTGAAGTTCCTTGGGAATGTATAAAGACATGCAGTCATTATATTCACATAATTATTTTCATGGCAGCAATGCGTAACTTAGGAATAGGAAGGTGCATAATGTTAAAACAATTTTATTTATAGTCAAATCCAATTAGAAGGCAGATTAACTATGGAGTGACCACCATTAACAAATTATTTTTTTATTAACAATACACCCCTAATGGGAAATCTGACAAAAATCTGATCTTAAAAATGGCTTTAAGATGATTTTCTCTGTTTACTCCCTAGAACTTGTTATAGATGATTGTGTCTCACATGAAGACAGCAAAGTACAATTACACAAAGTTGTAATCATTTGATTCAGGTGCAGTGTAAGATGGTATCTAACACCAGCAGTGATATCAAAATTTATAACCCACCCATTAATTTTCACGTGATTTTATCAGCTACTTGATGTCACGTGGTCTAAATCGCCGGACAGTTATCACGCAATAAACGTGAGGCACAATCATCTATAAACCCCTTTCTGGCTTGCTGGTATGTCGGCTGATAATGTCCTTGGCTGAGAGATTGTCCTCAAAATTTCACATTTGCCCTCGAAGCTTCGCTTCTCGGCCAAATGTTCATTTTTCGGACAATCTCTCAGCCGCGGACATTATCAGCCAACATATCAGCCGCCTGAAGGGGTTTATTTACTACACATGCGTAACAACTTGGTAAATTACAATTTGTAGGTCTGTCACCCTGATTTTAAGACAAAAACACATTATGCATCAACTTGGAATGACTTACCAAATTATCAGCAGGTAATTACATACTGGCAATGTTAGAATAGTTTCTCCACACTGAAGAGATTTATCATTTTAGTGGCCTACCTGGTCTGTTGTTGTGCTTGGTACAATAAGTCCATTTCTATTACCTGATATAAAGGATAACAGTTAAAATGGATAGCAAGAAGGTTTCTTGTAGTATCATGGTAACTTACCCGTTACATGTACCAGGGAAGGCATCACAAGAGACCAAAAAAAGAATCTGTGAGGCATTATTGGTCTGCCTTTATTTTCGGAAGTCTGAGCTAATACGAATCTATAATACAATGCTTTATTTTTTGTACATGTAACTATCTATCTGAAGCTCCATAGTTAAAATATAATATTATACTTTATAGCTTACACTCTCAACAAATTGATCCCAACTTGACTTTGGGCACATGTAGCGTGACCGACAGCACAAAGTTACAGTGTGCAAATGGTTTCATGGGAAATCAACCTAGGTTAATTCTGTCTTTTAGGAATAATGATGATGGTAGATTTAAGTCAAAATTTCTGAAAAAATAGCTTGGCTTATAGGTAAATAACTACGGTAATAAATCACTATGCAATACTAACATTAAAAAGTCATGACTTTTCAACCCCTCTGAGGTCTTTTTCACGTGCAAGCAGAAATGTAGAAAATTAGCATATATATGTTTCTAACAGTAAAAATGCTTTAAAATGTCATGAACGGTAGAATGCAATATGTAAGATAAGTGATAAAAATATTTACGAAGTTAAAAAGGGGACCTAAAACAATGAGAAAATAAAACAATACTAATAGGCATAAAAACTAATCTAAACAAATAATTTAGCGTGAATTGAATCGCCGTTTGTTTTAATGTTGGTTTTAGTCCTTTGATAAAAAACATTTCGAAAATAGGACAGTCAAATTTGTTCTGACACAAGTGTCAGAACGAATTTGACCGTCTTATTTTCGAAATGTTTTTTTTTTATTAACCTCAGAGGGGTCGAAATGTTGTGACTTTTTATCATTAGTTTTTATTGTAAAATAAATCTCAAAGAAATTACTCATCAATAAATCACTACTTGATAAAAGTAAATCTTGGTCACATTTAAACATACCAACACAAAGTCTCCCAATAATTCTGCATCCTGCTACTGATGTGCGAATCACGGGAATTACATCAGCAAGTTCACCTTCAAACACACTAAAAAAGTAAATAGAAAATGTGAAATTTTGCAACCCTGGGAAATTACAAATTGGTGACTAAATGTAAGGGCTAAGCACCATCTGGGGGGGGGACACTAGAAGGACAAAGGGCGAGATGGAGACAAAAGACCACTTGGAGAAGGACTGTGGAGAGGGCAAGAACCAAGGCAGGGAGTCGGTAGGATGGAAGAGTTGGAATGTAGCTAAGGCAGTGGCACAGAACAGAGAGGGTTGGTCAGAGAACATGTTGGCCTTATGCGCCTACTGACGTGCACAGACTGGATGATGATGAAGCACCCCAAGATCAATGAAGCCTGATAAGAAAAGGCTAATATGGTAGAATATTCAAAGTACTGGTGAGGCTATACTACAAACGAAGCTTCTATTGTTTGTCCAGAGTAAATGTGGATTAGTTAACATGTCCCACAATTTTCACCTGGCTTTCTTGTTCAGATCAATGCTTCTTTGAACATTAATTTATCTAACTTGGTAATTTCTCAGCAGATCAACCTTAGATAGCATGGATAATTTTTTTTTACCGTTCAATTGCCGGCGGTAGGAGAATGTTTCTCTTTTTAAGTGTACATTGTTATTTGTTTTACAGAATCTATATGATATTGTGATATGGAAATAAAAAAAATGGATATTGTTGTTTTTCTACCCCATATTAGCCATCTGAAAGCGTTAAATTTCACTTCTGGTTGGGTCAGAAACCACAGGGGGTAAGGAGCTGTGACTAGTTTTTTGAACTGAACAAATAGAAACGAACAAGGTTTGTGAAATACACTAAGAATTAGGCAATCAAGCATAATTCCAATTTTGGTTCAAAATTGTAAACATTTACAAAAGATCTGCAGACCTTTCCCTCTTGTTCCTAACCCCTGTAGTTTCTGACCCGATTGGAAAGGAAATTACACATTTGCAGTTGGCTGAAATAAGGCGAAGAGAATCAATATCCATTTATATTTATTTCCATGTCATGATCTCATGCAGATTCCAACAAGGAAATAAAACTATCTGTCATGTACACTTTAAAAGTACAGGACACAGTCTGATAAAGGATACATGTAATTAAGCTTATTAGCACTCAACGACTGAGCCCTGGAACTTGTATGATTCAAGTTCTATCTGAACCCAATCGCGAGACTATGATCATTATTACCAGTGTGGACAGATGTACAAACCAAGTTTTCATAATCAGCAAGCATCTCGAACATTTCCAAAAGAAAAAGAAACGAAAGTCATGTGAGCATATCAAGCTTAAATGATCCGGAGATAAATTTCCGACCATCTCCTTTATAGTGATTTCTAAAGCAATATGCTACCCTTATAACAAAATGGTTATCTAAATAGTGTTACAGATACTAACTAAACTAAGCTAACTCAAGCTAATAGCCTCAAGCGTATTAAACTTGAACTAAATTCTTGCCTGTAAAAGTTCTCGGATGCACCGATTCCAACGAGGCAATATGCATTTGTCAGCTTAGAGAAAACTCCCACTTCATTACTATTTTCGAATTGTGCTCTCACTGCCATCTGTCCAATGACTGATTCAAGGAACTGAGATCCGTTTCACAAGAAAAGCTAACCTTGAAGTACGAAACGTGTTCTGAAACTGAAGGAAATCTTGACCAACCACATGTATTGGATGGCATGTATTGGACCAATCTTGGACCAACTATTGCATCGAGGAGAGCAATAGGTCAGCTGTCTTAGCTTTACAAATAGCTACTTCATACATGACCAAGTATTGTATAATGCATATAGTCAACCTTAGCCTGTTCCAGGCTCTCGGTAGTTGGGGACGAGCGAAAACGAGTAAGAAAAAATGAGGGAGTCCTCCCTCATTTTTTTCTTGCTCGTTTTCGCTCTTCCCCAACTACCGAGAGCCTGGAACAGGCTAAGTCAACCTGGTTCCCAGAGTCCTCCGTCCTTCTCGAAGCCTGAGATAGAAGTTGCCACACTGCCACACAGTCAGTCCAAACAAAACATTTGATGTACCATTGATGGTGCCGAGTGCCTAAGAGGCAATAAATACTTTTCTGAAGCCTAACCCAGCAGTAATCTAAATACCGGCATATTATATGCCCCTGGGATATACTCTCCCCGGGTTCGAACCCTGGCCGACGACTCTGCAAAGACATCAGTGACGTCACCAATTGTTATTAATATGAACTATTGACTGGTGAAACAAAGAATAATTTTTTTTAACGTTTTGAGCATTTAAATAACAAAAACAATGTTTGTAAACAAATATCTTCCCTATTTTGAGCAAGACACATTACTCTCACAGTGCCCCAGCCGTACAAATGGGAACCGACGAATTTAACGCTGGGGGTAGCCCTGCGATGGACTAGTATCCCATCCAGGGGGGAGTAGAAATATTCCTAGTAGCTTCATGCGGGATAAGCTCCGGCCTGATGGGCCACTTGGCTCGTATGCAGGACTTTTTTGTGACATGAATCAAAGAGATTCCGTGTTTGTCTGTTCAGAAATGGATCACAGAAGACTTAAAATGTGATGAGAACATTAGTGAAACACTCGGTTACGTGTCACTTTTTTCTTACAATATTTTGACGTCACCTGTGAGCTATTTAACAATTGGATTACATATACGAGCTCGAGATTTCTAACAATAGACTGTGTCTGTCGAGAAACAATCGGCTGATAGTTGCCACGCGGAAATTTGATGTTCTTAAATTTGCCCGAGCAAAGGGGCAACTGCCAAGGGGAAACTATCAGACCGATAGTTTTGAGATAAACACTCTGGACACTCTGAACAGACAAAAGCCACTTGAAACAATCTAAATTGTTTATTTTCTACAAGTCTGCTTGTTTCTGAAAACATTTTCACGGACGAGTACTATCCATCCGGGTTACGGTATTCCACGGACGGGCACAATGAACAGATAGTGCCGGGCGCTTTCCATTCGACCATGTGATGAATGGAACCGTATTTTCCGGTTGGTTGGACTAACCCGTCTCAGGTCATCACGTTACAAGTTCCGCGCGAAAATGCGAAATAAACAAAAAGAAAACAAACGGCGGACTCTTTGCCTTTTTTACTCGCTTTGGAGTTGCTCAACAACTCAGAAGTTAAAACAAACGATGTATTAGGTGAGGACGGTGATATAACTGTTATAAGTGTAGCAAGCTCTTACATACTTAGGAAGGGTACGCCACCTCTAACTTCTTGTTCAAGAGGAGAACAAGCTGTTCACTCGCGCGGTCATACCCACATTTCACGTAGCTTACACGTAGTTTTGCACTACTTACTAAATGTCTGTTCTATTCGCTTCCCCACGAGGACATCCCGAATCTTTGGTTGATTGGAATCGCGTCACGTGATCAATTTAATCCAATACGAATCGGAGAAAATTTGGAAGTGAACTATAACGTGTGACAGTTGACAAGGGCGTAGCAAGAGTTAACTATTACGCGATAGAAATCCAGAGCCAATAATCCAATTGTTTTAGTATAAATCTACTAGTCGTTCAAAACCTTATCTAAATCCTCTTCACAGGCATCTCATTTTGTTAACAAGCACACACTGCTACGCTACTGGTCACGCTACTCACTATCTACAACGTAGCAGATAGCCAGTAGCCAGCGTATCCAGTCAGAGATCAGCACTCGTGATGGAACGCTAGTGGATAGAACTCATGATAGAACGTTAGTAGATTTATACTAATACAGAACAGACGCACGTCAACATGTTAGTTATATTTGATAGCTAGTATACTAGCCGTCACGCCGAGCCGAAATCAGAGACAATTCAAGAATATTTGCGAAAAACGGCACAAATGGCCTGATTTTTTCCTAACTTCAAATCAAATTCAACACCAAAATGACAAAATATATAATCACAGGAAAAACAAATGTACTCGCTTTAGTGTACAGTTAGATAAAGAGATGGAAGCTACGAGCCTCAAAGTTCCATCTGATTCTCACCCAAAACAAACCTGAATTGTATCTTTATTATAACTAAAACATTTGTTCCTTGTAATGTTAGCGGGGTTTGGTAAAAGTGAACTACTTTAGGCGACTCTGTTTTACTTTATCGATCGTCACCCTAATTTGAAAGCGTTGCATGGTAACCCAAACCAGAAAACTACTACCGGCGTGACAGAAATTAAAATTGACATTATTATAGTTTGAGAAGTTAGTTGCCGGGCACACACAAGGGAACATGTTGCCAGGACGTATAGCGGGACAAGCCCCTAAAAGTGCACGCATAGGACGTGTGTGCACATGAAGCGGATATTGGCTCATATCTAGCACACGATGCGACATTGAAAATTGCGGTAATCTTTGTCCATACTGAATTTCATGCGACATGTTGCATGGGCAAAATCTTGCCCCCACAACAGATTATGTTCGTTAAAACGGTCATTTCACACGAGGGAAACTGCGTGCAAACCTTCAGTCGAGCAACTCTAAACGAAACATTAAGCTAACTTTATAACATTACAGTCTGATGATCGCTTTAAGCGTAAAACACGAGTAACTATAGTTTCTATCTTAATTTAGAACATTACAATTTACAAAGTTCTAACAAAATAAATTTAAACAAATGGTGGATTGACGAGTTTTATAAAGGATAACACACACCTTAATGTACATATATAACAAACCTCATCTAGGGTTACAACTTTCAATAATGCGGAGTGAAAGTGTAAGTAAATTACCAAGAAAAGATATCACCGCCAGGGGAAAGAAACGTAGTAATTACTATTGTATGTACAATTCACCCCTATATAAAATGGCGCTAAAATAATACTAGTACTTTATCTTGTTTTTTTTTTTGTGAAATAATAGAGAAAGGAGTTCTTTCCTTATTCCTTATTCTGCACTGACAGGCCGTTTCTTTGCTGAATCAGCTAATGAACCAGCCATTAGCGACGATTCAGTTCTGAACTAAATTCACGTACCTTCAGGATAAAAACACTTAGTCGACTATTTTGAGTTACGTAAAACCATGTTTCTAAGGCCTGGTTTTACTAGCGAAATAGAAGCAGCGTCAGGCATTTTCTTCGAGTGCGAACAATGCAACGTAACAACAAAGCAGGAACATAATGACATAAGCATAACATAAAAGAAAAGTCAAGTCAACTTCACGTTACCGCGCCGAGGAAAAACATAATCAAACACTGATCAGATCCTAGTACGTAGCCAATAGCCTTTACTCGGCGCGAAAATAGGCAGAGATATTTGTCTGCGAGCACTATCTGTTCCGAGAAGCGAACAATTTCCGAGGGCATATAAAACTGTGAGCTTCGAGGAACAGATCATGTCCAAGAGCAAATATGCGAGCATATTTTCGCGCCAAATAGAGGATACTGCGTTTAATATCCTTCAAATATTTTTCGCAACACGCGCGGTTTTGAAAATTGAGGAATATCAATCGGATATTCGGGGAGTATTCAGTCACGTGACGCGTTTAGACCAATCACGTGCGAGCGAAAATATTTGATGGATTAGAACTGTCATTATTTCACTAGTGAACCAGGCTTAAAAACGATCAAAAGGCACTCCCTAACCGATATATTGATTCCAAAATATATTAAAACTCTACTGACGACAAAACCTACGAACTTGATGTAGGCTATGAAAATTCTCTTGCGCGGTTTTGAAAATTGAGGAATATCAATCGGATATTCGGGGAGTATTCAGTCACGTGACGCGTTTAGACCAATCACGTGCGAGCGAAAATATTTGATGGATTAGAACTGTCATTATTTCACTAGTGAACCAGGCTTAAAAACGATCAAAAGGCACTCCCTAACCGATATATTGATTCTAAAATATATTAAAACTCTACTGACGACAAAACCTACGAACTTGATGTAGGCTATGAAAATTCTCTTGAATTTTTCCCTAGTTCGATTATCGAGCCATTGGGTCCTACTGTGGAATTATTGCGGGCTCACTATCTTAACATCGTGCGGAGAAAATCCTGTCCTGTGAGAGGTTTTTACCAGATTTACTGGCCACTTTTTCGGCCAGTCAAACTAAGTCACGTCTGCAATAAACTGGCCGATAAATGTACCAAACACTGAGTTTGAATACTTCAAAATGGCTTACTAAATTCTTGTAGAAAAGAAACTGGAGCGCTCTGTGAGACTAAGGTTTGTGCCTAACCATTTACTAGCGTCACATTCTCAGGAGAATTTTCCAATACTCTTTTGAGGAACTACATGTTCTTTTCCAAGGGAAAACTCTCAAAACAGTCCAAGATGACTGTTCGGAATTCGCGCCTTTCTCAGTCTATAACCAAAGACTTAACAGGGGCAAACTTCTCCTCATTCTTCTGTTGTTACAGTCTGCTCTCTGCTTCGTCCTCAGAGGCCAGGTCGCTGTGTACCTCGCTGTATAACTGACTTGTTAATCGCTGCATCTCTTCGTGCGCATTGCGGACCTCCTGGAAGAACAACAGAGACAAACCCAATGTAAGTTCACAGACAATTTGTTACAAGACAGACAATTTGTTACAAGAACTGAACTGCACTGCAGTAAGCTCACGCACCTGTCTTGTGAACTTTCTAGTAAAGAATGGAATAAAGTATTTAGCGTCAAGCCGTGTAAAGCCTTTGAGTGCTTTTCTGCTGCTTATTCTCCACTCGTCATCTGTTAGTTGGTCAGCATCTACTGCTTTACCCTGTGAATCAACGACATCACCAGGTTACTTAATTTGAAATCCAAAACAGTCTGCAATGTTCTCTTCACAACACTGCAGGAATGATGAAACAAGCGTACTGACTGCATGGGTAAATGCATAACACATTACTGTTTAATGAGAGACTGTTGACAACACACCTCTGTTTGTGTTTTACTGAGAGTTAAACCTTTTTCCAACCCTTGATCGGCTTTTAGCAACTGCAAAAGTAGATTTAAAAAAAATCAATTTAAGAAAGTTCGTATTTACAAAAATAAGCACCGACAATGCACTGTTCTCATACTACATAGCAATTACTAACCGAGTTAGAGGTCAGTACTTAACTCTTATTAACCGAGCACGAAGTTAGGCTCGATTTCCGCCGCTCTCTCGTGTCCGGTCTACGTTCGGGGGAGGAGCGCGGGCTCGTTTCCCGAACAGCGGCTGGAAATCGAGCCTAGCAGCCCAGGGCCTAGCAGTCGCCTAGCAGGAGGTCTGTATGGGAGAATCTTGACCGAGGTCGTGAGTACAGACCGAACGCAGTGAGGTCTGTACTCACGACCGAGGTCAAGATTCTCCCATACAGACCGACTACGCTCGGTTAATAATATGTTTATTATATGGCGAACAAGAACAATTAATTTCGATTCGTTTGATATAACTGGTTTGTACTAAATGACATGTGGCTTGCGAACAGCGATGAGCTGAACTTAATTCTGCCAAAGTTTGCTCGCTCTCTTTACTTTTTTTCTCATCAGGCTTTTTTGGCACTTACGTAAATAAATGTTGTTAGAAGAAAATAGACAACATTTTTGCATTTCAGTTTGCAACTTTTTCACCGCAACTTTTTTACCGGTCTAGATGCCGGTCTAGATGGGAAAATCTACACCGCTTCCAATATCGATTTCAGTCAATCAAATCATAGTTAATCGAGGGGACCCTCGATTAACCATGATCAAATTCGTGAATTCGGTAGTTCTCAGTCCTTGTGAGACACAGCTATATAATAATGTAAGTTATGGACCGAGCTTTTTTCCCTTCGATTTATGGCTCAAGCGCGAAGCACGCGGGCCATAAATCGATGGGGGAAAACGAGGATCCATATCTTACAGTACGGACCGAGCACAAGAAGTTAGGGTAGATAAGAAGAATAAGAAGAAGAATTTAGTAAGATATTTCTTTTATCTCTATTGTGTGTCTGACGGGTTCGGGAACGATTTCTATTCACGCTGAACGGCTTCAAATTTCTGAAGTAAATCAAAAGCAAAACTAGTCAATTTGAAATCGTTGTTAAGTCGTTAGCACGTTTTAATACACAATTTAAAGTAAAATAAAGTTTTAAACTTTTACTTGCTATAAAAGTTAAGAACACTTGGTGATAAAACAATAAATCGGCGAAATATTTTGGCAACAAAAACAACTCTAAATTTTAGCGGGCCGAACAGTGGAGTGCGGCCCGCAAAATTGACCAATCACAGCGCACGTAGTAACTGGGAGATATAACAGAGTATATTACCCATTTACAAGCCGAGTAAAAAGCATCAACGTAAAAACACGACCATGATCTACAACTCTACACACCTTTAATAAGGGAAGAGTTGATCCTCCTAAACAGAGAATCGTGAACATGATAATAATGAGGGTAGATGTGATAAGAACATGGCGCTTTTCGTCATCCAGCTGAAGGTGAAGTACGAGAGCAAAGGCCACAGCACCACGCAACCCTAGAAATATATTAACACAACAAATTACTAAATATACTGCTACTGTGATCTGTACACTTCGTGGAAACACTTCCATCAAATAAAATAATATTGTGAAATGACGCAAGTATTCACCTGGTCTCTGAGACAGGGGAAAGAGAGAAAGGAATTAAAAGTAAGTCTTCTTGTCATGTTCAAATAGTAATTAAAGGCCCTTTAGAATAACTAAATGACAGATTTCCCTACCCTTCATATACCTCAGCTGAAATCCCTACCCTTTTATACACGTGAAGACTGAAAAAGGTACACCTTTTGGGCAGGGCCTCCCTGTGTAGGCCATTGTAGGGAGTGTACCCCCTCCCGGGGCGTAATATGAGCTGTATTACTTATCAAATAGTTCATTCGTGGATGAAACCTCCAGGTTTGGTTTTATACGTCAAACAGTTGAAACATACCACTAAACCACATGATAAATTGTGTCTTCCTCGGAATCCTGACATCTCTAAACTGATTTACAAGAGAGGACAGCGGGAAAATGTTCACTGCTCGTCCACTTAAACAAAGAATCTAAAGATTAAGAGAACACATGAAGAAGGTCAGTTCATATTTCTTAAGTAGGTGGTCATTAAGACTTTGCACTAAAGAGATAATGATGCATAGTACAAAGAATAGTTAATAACATTTCACCTCATCTGCAAAGATGTGTAATTGACAATGTAATCACATGAACCACTGTTGTGTTGTCAAGTACAAATAGATATAGATTGTAGAATAAAAGCCAGTTTGGCAATGAACAAGATGCAGTAATCTCTGTCCATTACACAAATTGAATTGTATGGGTTTGATCCCTGGTCAGAAATTGCTGTGTCGTGCTCTTGGGCAAGACAGTTTACTCTCGCAGTGCCTCTCTCCACTCAAGTAAATAATTGGTACACTACAAGCACATCAAATGCTGTGGTAACCCTGTGATGAACAAGCATCACATCTAAGGGCGAAATACTCTTTGTGGTTTCATGCAATGTAGGCCATTATACACAAATGCAGAGTTTTACCACTGCCAACTCTCCCTTATTATAACTGTAAAGGAATTTACTTCCCTGAAGTCCAAACCATGACAATTGCTATTAAGGAAACATTTTGGTTGGCATAACCCTGAATGCCCAACAGTCAACTAAAACCATTAAATTATTTTTCAAGTCTCCTCTATAAATTAAGGAGTGTAATAAAATTCAAATAATAATTGCATTATAAATGACAAGACGTATGCATACAATGGTACTTACTATAGTCCATATGACAAATGCTGGCCTAAACTGATGCTTGAAGCTAAAAATTGCCATTCCTAGATAAGCAAATACACATGTCTCTGAAATAAAAAGAAGCGCAAATAGTCAGTAATAGCAAAAATTATCACATTAAATTGCTTCTGAGCCAAAGCATCAAGTGACTAAAAATATAGCCACTCTCCAGGATGTAACAACAGTTGCTCACTAGATACCCCCCTCCTCACAACAAAACATTTGTAAGACTGCTCCGCCCACAATTCCAGGAAGCCTGTTAGTGAACATAGGCCTATTGGAACCTATTACATTGCCTATGATGCTTGATATTAACTAGAAATGCACAAAAAGTAATGTTCTGACAGCTGTTTTTCTCCAAACCACAACAGAGAAACTAGCGTAACCAACAGCTAATAAGTTCAAAAGAGTTGCTCTGGGCTGCATCTAGAGCAACTTTTATGCTTCTCTCATGCTCCCTCCAAAAATTCCCATGCCCATCATAATTTGATGATGCACACTGAATCATGAATAAATTCCAAACTACCTCTACATGTAATAGCACAGGGAGCACACAACTTTGCCGAGTATGAAGAGAATAAATAAAGGAATGAAAATAATGAATAGTTTAGCTTTGTCTCCTGTTGTCTTTTCTTATGTGACCTTACAGGGAAAACTGCTACCTACAACTCCCATGGAACATTCTAGCTCTACACTTATATCTAGGCCCTATCACACTCTTTCACACTCGCAGTTTTTCTTGTGCATACAAAGTTGCCTGATCTCCACACTGAAATAAAATGTTGCAAGCTAATACCTGAAGCGTTTGTAGCAAGTTTCCGCGATAACAACTGGAAGCAAGGGAAGGATTTTGCAAAGATTTGTCGTGTAAAAACACATGTGTGAGAGATGGAGGGGAGCTTCAGAGCACGCTGGTTGACGTGTATGGTACCGGGCTAACCGTACGATTATGCTGCGAAAAGCAATTTGAGAAAAAACTTTGCAAAAGTCGCTAAAATTCTCCAACTGTTGCAAAAGTATTCGAAAACAAATTCCGCCAAGTTGTAGAAAAATCTTTAGACTGCAAATTGCAGAGCGCGAAAGGGCCTTTATACAAATTTAGTGCTACAGTGTTCCACATGACTTCTAGGTAGCGGTTTTTCCTGTAAGGTCGCGTAAGAAAAGACAACAGGAGACAAAGGTAAACTATTCATTATTTTCATTCCTTTTTTTAATCTCTTCATACTCAAGCAAGGTTGTGTGCTCCCTGTGCTATGACAGCGCTCCAAGCTGCGACCGTTTTGGTCGCCATGGCGAGTGAAAAAATAATTTGGTGACTAACTTTTACGAGCAGGTCGCCAATTTGGCGACTGGTGCAGTAGAAAAGGCTGATTGTTCATCAACAGGGTCTTTTCCAATATAATCACTAAGCCAAACGAATTTAATCACAATTTTTGTATACTTGTCTTTCTTACCCATTTCTTTTTTCTTTTATTTACTTTCCTTAATGGTAAATATGACAGTTCAACAAGAAAAACTGTTGAAAATGAAAACTAACATCGTCAGAACGTTCTTCGAAAGATTTCAATGTGGGCTTGTTCTGGTCAGCGGTACTAACCCCATGAAAAGTGGCACAAAGTGTCCTTCTTCGAAAACGATTTGATTTTAGGTGAACAAATTTATGGTACTGGCGACCATTTTACAGAGGGAGATCACCAAAAGGTGACTTCTGAAAAACTTGAGCTTGAAGCACTGCATGAGGTGTGCCTGCAGGCAATTGGATATTTGCTTTAGTGAATACAACTACCATGATTCCCTGCAGGTGTGGCTAATAGAGGGAAGCAGCCATTGCAACAATATAACAACAGTCACTAACCAGAAAGTGACTTTTTCAGGATTAAAAAAGAAGTGAATAGCATACTATACCTGCCATGAAGGCCGTTGTGCGGAAAATCTGTTGTACTGTAATCTGTGTCATGGGAGACAAATTGAAGTGGGTATAGTGTGACATGACAATGCCACAGAACAAAATGGCCATTATCCCTGTAGATGAACAGAAAGGGAAAAAGTAAGATTACATGAAGGTGAAGTGAGATAAAGCTTTATGAAAGTCTACTGCAGTCATGTGAGTAACTTGTTGCTTCATAATTAATCAAATTGGAGTGAGATGCACCATTACAGTGGAGGATGAATTCAAGATATGCCTTAATCAAACACATACAATGCAACAAAAGTGACATTCATTGAATTTCTCTAGGGATTTTTATGATGGTATTTCTGCTGTTGCATCACAAGCTTGCTTGTGCACATGGACAAAAGTAGACATTATTCCATTAAGTCAGGCTTTTGTTCATTCCCGACCAATACGTTATCAATAACTTCTACCACAAGGCAGAGAAAGGTTGAGAAAGGTGTTGCTATACATTAAGATTTGCTAACCTTATCGACAAAAAATCAGAGGAAACACCAAAAAATCTCTGACATACAGCTATAAACATGGAAGGCAAATTCTCAACACATGGTCATCTTTAGCAGGTGAGCTTACCTGATAGTTTAAGACCTTCTGCTAAGCCATAAGGTGCATAGGAGAATATCAGCATGGAACCAAGCTCTAAGGATGGAGTGCTGCGTAAATCAACATGCTTCAAAAGGTGACATCGTCAAGGAAATTATTTGACTATAACCTTGAAGAAATGGTCAGGCCAGGGCGCAACCTTAACTTTTTTACCAGTGGGCTTATGGCTAGTAAGATAATAGTTTTCACTAGCCCAAGAGCTTTTTCTACTAGCCACAAAAAATGTTCTACTACTGTAGAATAGCAACACAAACATGGCCAAGAGCCTGGAAACTAGTTCCGTGGAAAATGCCTGTTTACTAAGCTACAGATGTTCCACAGATGCACAACAAACTGCACGGGAAATGCTTCGAAAAACTAAGGAAATGAAGGAATACCTGTCAACAAATACCATAAAAAGATTAAGCATATGTGAAAGTTGGAAAAGTGATGTGAATTCTCTTGTAGAGCTTAAATTGTGGGTAAGACTTTGAAGTGCTTTTCATTTCACCGTTGTTTGGTAGATTAATTCGAAAGGCGTTATTATCAGTTTTGTTAACTGTTGAAATTTCTGCATAAACCAGTGTGTTTGCCACATAATTGATGCTTTTTTCTGCATTTTACCCTCGAAAAAATTTCCACATAATTTGTTATTTATTTTCACAACCTGTCAGATGGCATTATTTTTTTGTTTTGCAGTTGACACAGAAATTTGCATCAATTATTTTGGTAGTCAACATGGCTAGTAACTAACTAAAGGGAATTTCAGTAACCAAAACTGAAAATCCAGTGGCATTTGGCTAGCTGCCCACCACCAAGGAATTTTTTTTACTTTAAATCAAGATTTCATAATTTAGACAACAGTGCTCAGGTGAGGTTAGCTTTGAAGGATATTAATGCACTTATCAGAGCAAACAAAATTCCAATGCCTGCTGATCCACAGAACATGACCAGAAAATTCCCCACAGCTGAAAAGAAGGTCTCAAAAGAACTGCTCTCTGCATATTTTTCAGCCCCCATTTCAAGAATGGTACTGCAAAACAGAAATTATTGATAACAAAGTTAGTGTACCATAAGGTGACGAGAGGGGGGGGGGGGGATTAAAAATATATTAAACAATGATTTCCACAACATGAAAGTTATGTAACAGACAAGATTCTTACTCTGAGGATTAAAATGGAACTATCTTGCACTGGTTCGGCCTTATGTGCTACCGAGCACGAAGAGGATTAAGTAAGTAGTAAGTATCTTGCACTGGAAACTTTTGTGAATAAAAAAACATGTTTTCACATAATTTGCATTTGGAAGATTATCCTCCACTGCATGATTGTCTCAGTTCAATCACAAGAATATGAATATGATTACCATGAGCTTACTTGGTCATGACAATAGAGACTGCATCATTAAGAATACTCTCGCCAAATACCAACATGTTTAATGTTGGATCAACATCCAACGCATGGAAGATGGCTAGTGTTGCTACAGGATCAACAGCTGAGATCAATGATCCAAATGCAAAGCTGTAAAAAATGAAAGAGAGATTCAGTAATTCACTCACATGCACTATGAATATCTTTGTAACTGTATTAAAAAAACTTGTTTAATATGATTCAGAGGAATCAAAACAGAACTTTGGAAGGGATTAAATGTTCTGTTTTCTGTTGACTCCCAGAGCTTTTTGCCAAAAATGCATTTTTGGACATTTTGGAGATTTTCAGCCTAGACATGAGCCAAATAAGCTCCAATCGACTCAAAAAGGCATTTTCAACAGGATAGCATGCCTTTCTTTTCACTAGCATTGCGTGTTATGACATTTTTGCTCAGGCATGCACAGAAATCAAAATTTGGAACTTTCGCATTTTTGTGCATATCTCAGGCTCCACTGAGCCGATCACTCATCACGGCCAGTTAAAGGCGGCACAGGAGTCAATGGGTTAATTTTCCCAGCAACATTTTTTGCTTGCCTTAACTTTGCAAATTCTTACTAACGTGAAATGTATCAAAATTAAGTCCCAAAAAACAAGCAACTGTAAGATAATTATCTTACTGTTGTCCTCATTTAAGGGTGAAAGGACTCTTGTACATTAAAAAAAGTTGGGCATACACAATATTGTGTCTTTGTACATTACAGAAAAAGAAATATCCAAACACTCATTACAGAATCATGCCCATTGAAAGGCGTCACCAGGGAAAAGTGAGGTACCCATGGTGCTATGTGAGCACAACAACCTATGAATGAGGTTAAACGAGGAGCAAGTGCAAGTGCAGCCGTGGCGTTCTGTAGCGTTCCTGGCATGACTTGGCAGTGGTGTAGCGTTATTGGCGTTCCTAGTGTTTCCTTTAGCGTTCCCAGCATTTTCTAGTGGCATTCTTGTAGGGTTCCCATCGTGGCTTGCCATGTTTGTTGTTCCCGCGTGATGGTTGGCTTGCTTTGCGGCCAGGTTGTCAGCAGTTTCCTGTGACTGTATGCGCGCGCGTTCCCATGTGCGTAGCTTGCTTATGCCTTTGAGCGTTCGGCGTGTGTTTCTTCTCATGTGTTTTTGCGTCCCCTCCCTCCCTTCCCCGTCTCGTTCTTCTTCCACTGACTTATTTAGTGTGACCGGTGCTCAGGGGTGTTGCCATAGGGGGAAGGGGGGGGGGGGGCTCGTGGCTGGGGTGCAGGTAGGGAAGGCCACTGGGGTAGCCTACCTCCCCGTGCTGTGGTTAATGTGTAGTCAGGGGGGTAGGGCATTGCGCACCCAACCTCCACTTGAGACTTACATAAAGTGACAAATTCCCAAAGCAAAGTTAAATGTTCTCCCCTAGAGCCTTTAAAACAATACAGATACAGTTGGAGCAATTAGTGTTACTTGAAAGTGCTGAAATGCACTTTTCATCTGAAAAGGCCTGCCTTATGCATATCAACAGAAAATGCAGTGTTTACACAAAACCACACAAGTTCTCTTTCATGGCAAAATATCAAATCGCCAAGGCACACAGGCAGCTCAAGCTATCATTGTGAGGAGTTATTATTATTTTTTTAATTTGTATGTGAACGTTCAGCACGTGAAACGTGACATAGTTACCGCTGTCATCTACTGTTACATAACGACCGAGTTTCATTACGCGAAACATGGCTTAGCGTATGGAGGTGTTATGTATGGAGAAAAACGTTAATATTCCATTTTAGCAGAAATTTTGATACATGTATTTTTGTAACAAAAATAACTGACCTCAATTCCAATACCTCCATATGCTGAAAGGCGAGAGTCACATTTCGCGTAATGAAACTATGTCGTTATGTAATAGTAGATGACGGCGGTAACTATGTCACATTTCCGACAAGCTAAATGTTCGGATAAAGATTAAAAAAATAATAACTCCTCACAACAATAGCTTTAAAACTTTCCAGGAGATTTTGTAATGAAGTGCAAATTTGATTTAAAATATCAATTCACAAATTAAGAGCTGAAATACATAGCAAAAGCGATAATTTTTCCCTAGAACACTAAAATATTATATAACATCTCCGCTTACTGGCAGCATAAAGGTATATTTAATGAAACACTACACACTGTCTGAATACTTCTATTCTCTGATGAATACTAGGGTAAAATGTGAGCAGTCAGAGCTAGAAAAATACTTGTGAAAATGAGCTACACTGGGGATTACTTGATTGACAGGTCTTACGCATGCCCCGTCTTCTTTTTCACTCATTTGCATTTTCCCTTCCGACGTTTTTCAATGGGCACGATTCTGTAATGTATGAACAAAGCATACCTCTCTCTCAAATCAAGTTGAAATGCAACACCACCCTAAAAAGGAAGAAAAAGTTCACTTACTTTGATATAAACACAGTCTTATACTTTCTTAATGTTGTCAGCTACTCACTGGGTACGTTATTTTAAAATCTACATGTAGTGAATTTCAACCATTAGTTACATTGTACCTTCCCCAGTAAATAGATACCGCCTCCAATGACAATTGCAGATACAGCTGTTCCAAATATAGCAAAAACTATAATGGAGCCAATATTTGCAAAGAAATTTCCCTAAAGAAAGAGAAAAGCATCACTGAGAATTTATCACATACCGGCCAGGCAAAATGGTAAACTATTCAGCTCTGACAAGCTCCCTTTCCCATAAAAAAAGCCCCCAAAATCTTAGATGCAAACAAAAATTCATCCAATACTAGACCCTGAAAATAAAACACAAGCTTGCTGGTGTATTTATATGTAGCAAAGTTATCAGTTTCTGAGGACCTCAGCGATATTTGTTAAAGTGCCACTAGCCCCAATGTTTTTTCCTTTACTTAAATCTGCTAGTTTCCCAAATAACTTCTGAGCGAAAAAGGTTATCTCAATATTGTTATAATCCCTGCATTTCTACAGGCACTTGAACTTGTAATTTCTATGTTCACCACCGCGCAAAGTGGTGACATCATTTTGGTATCAGGGCTGAAGCACTGAAGAGACTTTTGACTGGGCTTTGAGTGTTATCAAAACATATTTGTGATTCATATAACCCTAACCCTAAGGAGATATTTACATTTAGGAAAAAATATTTTGGGGGTAGTAGCACTTTCAGGGCTTATGCTTAAAAAGTCGGCTTTACAAACTCACTATGCACAGCGATTGATTTTATGCAATTTCAAGTTGACAAAAAAGTAAATATTTAGCCTGTGATAAGAGCTGTTAGTAACTTTTCACTATAAGCTTGCTATAACATAACTATTTTTGTTTGTTTGCCTAAATGGTGTGTTTTCGTCATTGTTTAGGAGAAAAACTACTTCAAAATGATCCGAATTTGTACTTGTGGGGTTGCAAAGCAGCTGCTTTATCTTTAACATGGAACAATTTTTCTGCTTTATGCAGGAAAAAAACTCTGATTATGCGGAGGATGCAGATCTTAGCAAATTATGCGGATCCACGTTAAACAATTTGCAATCTCACCTTGTGAAGTGAATAACCAGATTCAAAAATTATTGGTGGTAGCAAAATAAGAAAAAATGCAGTAGGATTAAAGTGTTCCTCTTTCTGTAGGAAAAGAAACAAGTAAACAAAGTAAACTTCAAAAAGAGAAAAAAGTAAAAAATGCCATAATCTTCATATTAAATTATGAACAAAATGCTCTAAACAACACTTCAATTAAGATCTCTGGACCAGGGCCAGCTTGTTTGAAAGCCTGTTAACGCTAACCCAGGATTAATTTTTAATGTTTAAAAATGTTTTTTACTGCTTATGTTTTGGGTAGTCTGAGATTATCCAAACTCAAAATGGAAGGATAAACAATGTAAACAGGAAAACTAACCAAACAGTTGCAAATTTCAACTCAAAATTCTGGCTAACCCTGGGTTAGGTTAACTACATGTAGGCTTTGAACAACCAGGCCCCGATGTTTAATCTCATTCTACATGTGTTTAACAACACTTCTCATAATAATTAATAGTATCATGGTCTTGCTGTCCTTTTTTCAAGCTATTCATTTAACATGTAACTGACTCAAAACACATTGCTAGAATAATATTTATACAAACCCGCCAGTCTCCAAGAGCAAAATGGCTTAAAGCTTTTATGACCAAACCAACTAATGCACCTGAAAAAAATTGAGGCTTTTTAGCAACAATATTTTCACTGAATAAATGTAGATATAGATAATACTAATTAATACTTAAGAAATAGAAAACATGTGCCGTGTTTCTATCGAGTTATAGAAACACAAGTGAAAGTTTGGGAGAACGAGAAATGCTGTGGGAACGGCGAGTGTTTTCACAGCTTTTTTGAGTTCTCCCAAACTTTCGCGAGTGTTTCCATAACTTGATAGGAACACGAGAACATGTTTTCTATTTCTTTTAGAAAATACCGTGACGAAGAAAAGAAAAACAACTTGTTTACTTCGATCATCAAAATGTAAGTTCTCTTTGTTCGTGCCATCATTACGTCAACAGCTCGTGCTAGTTCTGTGTTTCTATCGAGTTATAGAAACACGGTTATAAACCAATCAGCGTGCGTATTTGCTTTGGGTTATTTTCTAATAAATCTTGTTAGTGGTTAAGATCCACAACCCATTTTGCCTGGACAGTGGAGTTCACTGAATGGTTGAACTAGCTTACATTTTGCCACAAGGTCCTACAACTGCTGGAATCAATATACCGGATTTAAACACAGTGTAAGCCTTAGTAGTGAGGATGAGATGGTCACCCAGTCAACCATGTCTCATCCAATGTAGATAATAACATATTGTACAACAATTTGCATGCACAGGTGGCATCAGCACTTTTAAGTCAAAAGGACTGAGTTCTTTACTTCTAAGGTGCACAACTAAAATACCACATTCATTATCATTTATAACACACAGCCATCTATGTCAGGGCCTAAAAAACAACCTTGGACTCCAGTTTGCCCTTTGGACAGGTAGCTCTCAAATTTTGCTAGCCCTAGGTAAGTCTCAGTTTGTTCTTTATTGATTTAGTTGGGCAAGTGAGAATGTAAAGTTACTTGCCCTGGACGACCGGATGGCACTTTTTTTCGAGTCCTACATGCAATGCTTAGACGTGTATAAAAATGCTACCCAAAAACTGAGTTGCAGTCGATTTTTAATATGTCTGGCTGAAATCCAAGCACAGTGTTAGGTAATAAATTGTGTATTTAATTAATTGATCCATGGACGAAAAAATCTAACACAGGATTTTGAATATTCAAGCCATGCTACGGCAGAAGTCGTTACAAAATAACAATGGACAATAGTTAGTAGTGAACAATATATAGTTAGTAGGTTTTTAATAATTAAAAACCTTCTAACTATTGTCCACTACTATAATTATTATTTTAAATATCCTCAATTAGTAGAGGGGTGTTACCTCTCAGCTAACAAAATTTCAACATGTTAATAAAGTTTATGTATGTATGATGTGTGTACGTACATCTTAAAATGATGCTTATGATGTTTACAGTTAGGTTACAAAATGACTTTCATCAAAGGTACAAAAACCTACCCAAAAATACCACGGCAACACTCTCAGGAAGGTAGTGAAATTTGGTCTTCAGCAAAAAATGGATTAGTAAGATACAAAGGGCTGTAAAGGAAACAAAATACAGGTCACTGGAGAAAATGATCTGCCACACATGTAACCATTACCTGATCATGTTTATCACCTATTACTCTCCAAAAATCACGCTATTTTGTAACTCACAGTAGGCTCAAATTATTCTCATGTACACAAATAGGGTTATTAGTCAG
>OZ026606.1:25533337-25575837 GCA_964020085.1 Micromussa lordhowensis
TAAAGGCAATACTTTATGGTAACTTTACAACTGAAGCTGTCCAATATGGAATCGAAAGTGAAGAAAAAGCTGTAAATTTATTTATAAAGGAAATGGGTCAGGATGGAATCAGAGTAAAGGTGGAGGAAACGGGATTGTCATTGTCAAAGGACAAACCATACCTCGGCGCAAGCTTGGACAGAATAGTGACAATAATGGACACTGGTGAAAAATGGGGGATGGAGATCAAGTCTCCTTTCAGCAAAGCTGGCATGACTGTCGATGAAGCTTGTAAAGCAAAGAATTTTTTCCTGGAAAAACTAGCTGATGGGTCTGTTCAACTGAAAAGGAACCACAACTACTTTTGTCAAATTCAAGGTCAGCTGTACTGTTCCCTCATACCCCTTGAAGGCATTTTTTTAGTAGTGTACTTTGGAGAAAACATGCCACTGTTTATTGAAAAAATTCACTTTGATAACAGCAAATGGCGCGATGACTTGTTACCAAAGATTGATTATTTTTATCGAAGGGCTTTTTTTCCTGAGGTGCTGACCGGACGAGTGAAAAGAGGGAAGGTCCTTTACCTACATGGTGGTTGGCTTCCATTCGGACACTATTCAAGCTCAAGAAGTGGTTTAAAGTTAACACTTCAGAGAGCAAAATGAGGTGAACAATGAATACTTGTAAATATTAAGGGTAAAATTCAAAACCATTCTTTTCTTTAAGCATGAACAGTGCAAAAAATACATGTAATTTCATTTTCTACTGAAATAAAGTAAACACTTGGTTCCATGATTATGTGTTTTATATTAATTATGTCTGTGTCTCAAAAGGAATGTCAGATTTTTCCATAGAAAAAAAAAGCTTATTAACCGAGCTTAGGTTGTCTATCTGTATATGACAATCTTGACCTTGGTCATGAGTACAGATCTCACTTCATTCAGCCTGTACTCATGACCAAGGTCAAAATTCTCCCATACAGACCCCCTGGTTGGTTAATAAGACAGTGGTACAAAATCCCAATGGTTACATAGAATATGAAAGTAATGGAAGCTAAGAGGCTGATTACATGAACCGGGCTGAGCTGGCTAGCTGGGCTTCTGTCACACTTGTAAAATGCAACAAAAGTAGAAAAACATTCCGCCTATTTAACATGCAGACAATGATATTGTTATAGTCGCTTTAAAAACGCCATTTTCTTTCAAGCTTTGGCCAAGTAGCCATGCTACTGAACAAAAGTCATCCCAGCTAACCAGGGCAGCCTGCCTGTTAATCAGCCCAAAATTACGGAATGTATACACACACTCACTATATGAAAGCTTAAGCGGGAATCATGAGCTATTAGCCGGTGGCAGTAAAGGGGGTAGAAAATTTGTCAGAAGGCCACAGACAGTTGCAATTTGTGTTGCATAAGGGCTTAAGGTGTTCGGTAAAATGCCATCTAAAATGTGGTAAGTCTTAATGCGGCCAATTGCACGCTCCACATGAATACGGACTGAAGCGATGCTCATAGTTTCTTCGGTTTCAGCTGCCGTCATTTGTTCACGACCGGCCAGAAATGGTGGCATGTTAACTGAAACACCAGCAGGTACAATTGCAGAAATGTCAAATCCTCGGTCTACCATGACATTGTCACCCGCTTCCAACAAATCCAATACTCCACTCTCTCTTGTTATTTGCTTATCAGACACACGCCCTCCCCAGAGATCTGACAGGAAAGTTACCTGTCCATTTGGGGTTACCCCAACTAGCAACTTCCAGGTATTATGATGTTTATAATCGGACCATGTCTCTGACTGGGCCAGCATAGCAGAAGGCCGCTGAATAAATAGTTCCGTGCAGTCTAGAATGATCCTGGTTGTGGCATACTGAGCAAACTCCTTTGGCATGTTTTTGCGGACAAGTTCCTGAGTGGGGAATGGAAACAGTTCCTTCATTTCATAGTACAACAAATTTATCCAGGTGATACAAATCCTAGATACTAGGCTGGTACTGATACCAAATCTGTCAGCAAGGTCTTGCACAAAGAGGCCAGCCTTCAGTCGCATGAGTACGAGAAGAAACTCATCCAGATAACTAAGCTTTCTTGAAGGGCCAGGTTTACGCTTGTTATCATCAGTTTGATAAGGCTGGCTTTCCTTTAGTAGATTTTCGCCCTTCCAATACTGCATTTTGGCAAGCTTTGGTTCAATGTACTTGTAGACGCTAATCAATGCATCATAACTTGGGAAGCCAGTGTAAAATAAAACCGCAGCATTGTCATCCTTAATTTTTTCGAGTGAAAATTGCCGTTCCAGTAACACTGCTTTTTCCTTTTCTGCTTCCCAGAGCTTTTCCTGGCAGTCAGCTAGTTCAATTTCAAGTAAGGCAATTTTTCTTTGCAGTTCAAGGAAAATATCAGGCTCTGTTTGAGGGGTCTCACTCTCCAATTCAACAGCATTTTCATCAAACTGTGACAATGAACCAGCAGCAGAAGTTGAGGGTTCATCAGAGGAAAATGCTCTGTAGGCTCCAACATGCAATGCTGACACTGCTTCTCCAACAGACTCTGGAGTTGACTCATCGGTTACTTGTTGCATTCTTTCCGCTGGTGCCTTCCTTTGCTTCTTTCCCAAGGTCCAGCTAAAAAGACAAGGCTCTGCACCTAATAAATAAATCAATTAATTAATAAACAAATAATAAATTAAGCTGCAATAATTTATTACTTTTAAAGTCCAGCAAAACATATAACACATTATGAAACACTGGAATCATAAAGTTCACAATAAACAACACTCATATGAACAATACAAACGTTTTACATTTTCTTAGCTTAACACTGCTGTCATGTGAACGAAACAAGACAGCAAAATAATCAGAAATTTTAACATACAATGTAAACAATACTCGCTCAAAAAATACAAGCACAGTCTGTGATTTGGAAAAAACTTTAAGGGCTACTTGGTATTAAAAAAGACCAAAATATCTTCGCATTTTTAGTTTTTCATAGTTTAAATGCGAAATGCACTCAGCACTGTTGTCATGTAAACAAAACAAAAGCACAACAAACGACCGAAATATCACAAACCTTTCTTTAAAATCCAGCGACCAGTAAGTTTTTTTGAAATATCTTCGGTTCGAAAATGTTCATGGCAAAGAACGGTGGAAGTGGAAATGACAAATCCATCCTGTCCATGTCGCCGCTTGATGAGGGAACACCACCGTTTTCTTCGCTTAGCGTCCTTAGGAAACTCGAAGAAATGGTAACTTGTTCGCGTTCCGTTAATGTCGTAGGCGCTATTATTACAGTCAAAAGCTGCACAATACTTTCCTCTTCTCTTTCGAGTAACAGGGGACGTTTCCTCGGTGCTTAAACTTTCATTCATTTCTAAAAATACTCGAGAAACTGACAACACACTTGAGAAATCAACCAAAATTCTTTACGACGCCTGCATCGGGTCACCGGGAGCCTCGCTATCGTGTTTGCGCGGTTACAAATCCAATATGGCGCCGGGAACTGTAAAAAGGGCTATTGGCTTACTCAGTGACAGACTGTCAATCATTGAGTGAAATCAACCGTGAAAAGTCGGTGGGCGTCTTTCCCCACCCCCACCCCGCTCCTTCGACCTTTTTGCTCTCGCCCCACTTTTCGCGCGGCTCGAATGCGAAAAAGCTCTTTCGCACGGTCCGATTTCATTCGGCTCGTGCGGGAACGCTTGCTACGCAGGCAAGCGGAAACTGGAATTATCGCAAAGGAATGCTAGGAAAATTTCCTAGCATTCCTAACATACCTAACCCCAGGTAAGCCGGGCAAGGTGTTGTAATCTGTTTTACTGTCATATTAATGTCATTAGATCTGAAGAAGACCAGATGAGGTGGAATAAATATACAAAGGGCCAACTGATACGCGTTATCAAAATTTATTCTGCGCGTGATCTTTTTTCAACCACAAAGAATAGTTTCTTTAATTCAGCCCTTGCGCGATGGACGATAATAATGGCACAGTTATTTTTGAAGTACTTTTACACATTAGATGTACCGTTCCATTTGGTCTCGTAAATACATGTCCGAAGAAAAATTGAAGACAGAATTTCGAAAGGATTGGACAAAGGGCGACTTGATATGTCACGAAGGAATAAGTCTGCAGAGACCACTGCACGACAGGAAGCGAACCGAACGCAGAAGCAATCGGAGCTTCAAATCACGGAACAAGAAAAACCGCTCTCGCCTCCTTCAAAATGCATTTCTTCTCAAAAACGATTAGAATAAAAAACGGAGAAAGGTTTTAGAGTTTGAATCTCATGAGGAACGATGATTAATTTTCAACACAATCGCAATGAAGGTCCAACAGGAAAACGTGTGTTCACCAAGAGCAAAAATCTCAACCCAGAATACCTAATTGAATCCTTTTCTCTAGATCCAGTTGGCAGTGGAAGCTACGGTAGTGTTTTCGTGCTGGCTATTGAAGTATGCCTGATGCGTTAGCAAATGATTACCGGTAACGCCTCGCTACAAAGGAAATTACACTAGAATCATGGCATACAGCAAAAACGTTAAATGCGGAAAATAACTCTAAGCCGTTGCCTAGGCAATACTCCATTTTATTGTAATTAGTCCCTTTTTTACATTATTTTTAACTCCTTTTTCACACCTCTTTTTGTATTACACTCTTATAAGAATTTTTTCGCACCCCTTTTCGTATATATTCCGTTCACTTGCTTACATTTTTTCATTCGTTAAAGGCTATAGACTGATAGCCGAAAGTTTATGTTTGTTTTTAACCGTTTTTAACCAGAGAACGATTTACATTTTATTATTATTTACGTCAAAATGTTTGAGGTGGGACATACAGTTCTGATGAACAAAATATTAAGCTGTATGATTATTTCTTTTGCGTTACATCAAACTGTTTGAGGTGTGCCACCCACCAGTGTGATGAACAAAACATTAAGCTGCGTGATTATTTCTTTTGCGTTACATCAAACTGTTTGAGGTGCGCCACCCACCAGTTCTGAAGAACAAAATATTAAGCTGTATGATTATTTTTTTCGAGTTACATCAAACTGTTTGAGGTGTGCCACCCACCAGTTCTGATGAACAAAATATTAAGCTGTATGATTATTTCTTTTGCGTTACATCAAACTGTTTGAGGTGTGCCACCCGCCAGTGTGATGAACAAAATATTAAGCTGCGTGATTATTACTTTTACGTTACATCAAACTGTTTAAGGTGTGCCACCCACCAGTTCTGATGAACAAAATATTAAGCTGTATGATTATTTCTTTTGCGTTACATCAAACTGTTTGAGGTGTGCCACCCACCAGTGTGATGAACAAAATATTAAGCTGCGTGATTATTTTTTTCGCATTACATCAAACTGTTTGAGGTGTGCCACCCGCCAGTTCCGATGAACAAAATATTAAGCTGTATGATTTTTTTTTCGAGTTACATCAAACTGTTTGAGGTGTGCCACCCACCAGTGTGATGAACAAAAAATTAAGCTGCGTGATTATTTTTTTCGCGTTACATCAAATTGTTTGAGGTGTGCCACCCGCCAGTTCTGATGAACAAAATATTAAGCTGTATGATTATTTCTTTTGCGTTACATCAAACCGTTTGAGGTGTGCCACCCGCCAGTGTGATGAACAAAATATTAAGCTGCGTGATTATTACTTTTACGTTACATCAAACTGTTTGAGGTGTGGCACCCACCAGTTCTGATGAACAAAATATTAAGCTGTATGATTATTTCTTTTGCGTTACATCAAACTATTTGAGGTGTGCCACCCGCCAGTGTGATGAACAAAATATTAAGCTGTATGATTATTTCTTTTGCGTTGCATCAAACTGTTTGAGGTGTGCCACCCACCAGTGTGATGAACAAAATATTAAGCTGTATGATTATTTCTTTTGCGTTACATCAAACTGTTTGAGGTGTCCCACCCGCCAGTTCCGATGAACAAAATATTAAGCTGTATGATTATTTCTTTTGCGTTACATCAAACTGTTTGAGGTGTGCCACCCACCAGGGTGATGAACAAAATATTAAGCTGTATGATTATTTCTTTTGCGTTACATCAAACTGTTTGAGGTGTGCCACCCACCAGTGTAATGAACAAAATATAATCTGCGTGATTATTTTTTTCGCATTACATCAAACTGTTTGAGGTGTGCCACCCGCCAGTTCCGATGAACAAAATATTAAGCTGTATGATTTTTTTTTCGAGTTACATCAAACTGTTTGAGGTGTGCCACCCACCAGTGTGATGAACAAAAAATTAAGCTGCGTGATTATTTTTTTCGCGTTACATCAAATTGTTTGAGGTGTGCCACCCGCCAGTTCTGATGAACAAAATATTAAGCTGTATGATTATTTCTTTTCGCGGGAAACCCGCCAATTGTGACGAACAAAATATTTAGCTGCGTTATTATTTGTTTCGCATTTACATCCTAATTGTTTGAGCTGGGTCACCAGCCAGTTCTGATGAACAAAAACATTAGCTGAGTGATTATTTCTTTTGCGTCACATTAAACTGTTTGAGGTGGTTCACCCGCTAGTTCTGGCGAACAAAACATTCAACTACCTATCTTGCAGATTCGGTGAAACCTCAGAGCAAATCCGACCTCTCGCGTTTCCACCAGCTGGCGATGAAGTTACGATCCGTTGACCTTTTTGTCATCCACCTTATTTGGCGGTTCCACTGGACACTGCATTTGTAAACGTCCTCGAATAATTATTAACATGCAAACGCACTATCTTCCGACAATGAGTTCTTTTCTAGCTGTTGGCTGACAAAACGGCCAGCAAAGCAACTGACGAAGGCGCAATTTCAAAGTATTTATTCAAAGTAGGTCTTACCGTCACAACTGTCTCCATCGGCCAGCCGAAGGGAACTTCTTCAGATCAAAATTCATCGGGGAAACTCGACACAACTAAATGTTTCTTGAAGAGCTAACCTGGGCGTTCTCTACAAATACTACTACTTAGGACATCACACATACAGTGTGATGAACAAAATATTAAGCTGCGTGATTATTTTTTTCGCATTACATCAAACTGTTTGAGGTGTGCCACCCGCCAGTTCCGATGAACAAAATATTAAGCTGTATGATTTTTTTTTCGAGTTACATCAAACTGTTTGAGGTGTGCCACCCACCAGTGTGATGAACAAAAAATTAAGCTGCGTGATTATTTTTTTCGCGTTACATCAAATTGTTTGAGGTGTGCCACCCGCCAGTTCTGATGAACAAAATATTAAGCTGTATGATTATTTCTTTTGCGTTACATCAAACCGTTTGAGGTGTGCCACCCGCCAGTGTGATGAACAAAATATTAAGCTGCGTGATTATTACTTTTACGTTACATCAAACTGTTTGAGGTGTGGCACCCACCAGTTCTGATGAACAAAATATTAAGCTGTATGATTATTTCTTTTGCGTTACATCAAACTATTTGAGGTGTGCCACCCGCCAGTGTGATGAACAAAATATTAAGCTGTATGATTATTTCTTTTGCGTTGCATCAAACTGTTTGAGGTGTGCCACCCACCAGTGTGATGAACAAAATATTAAGCTGTATGATTATTTCTTTTGCGTTACATCAAACTGTTTGAGGTGTCCCACCCGCCAGTTCCGATGAACAAAATATTAAGCTGTATGATTATTTCTTTTGCGTTACATCAAACTGTTTGAGGTGTGCCACCCACCAGGGTGATGAACAAAATATTAAGCTGTATGATTATTTCTTTTGCGTTACATCAAACAGTTTGAGGTGTGCCACCCACCAGTGTAATGAACAAAATATAATCTGCGTGATTATTTTTTTCGCATTACATCAAACTGTTTGAGGTGTGCCACCCGCCAGTTCCGATGAACAAAATATTAAGCTGTATGATTTTTTTTTCGAGTTACATCAAACTGTTTGAGGTGTGCCACCCACCAGTGTGATGAACAAAAAATTAAGCTGCGTGATTATTTTTTTCGCGTTACATCAAATTGTTTGAGGTGTGCCACCCGCCAGTTCTGATGAACAAAATATTAAGCTGTATGATTATTTCTTTTCGCGGGAAACCCGCCAATTGTGACGAACAAAATATTTAGCTGCGTTATTATTTGTTTCGCATTTACATCCTAATTGTTTGAGCTGGGTCACCAGCCAGTTCTGATGAACAAAAACATTAGCTGAGTGATTATTTCTTTTGCGTCACATTAAACTGTTTGAGGTGGTTCACCCGCTAGTTCTGGCGAACAAAACATTCAACTACCTATCTTGCAGATTCGGTGAAACCTCAGAGCAAATCCGACCTCTCGCGTTTCCACCAGCTGGCGATGAAGTTACGATCCGTTGACCTTTTTGTCATCCACCTTAGTTGGCGGTTCCACTGGACACTGCATTTGTAAACGTCCTCGAATAATTATTAACATGCAAACGCACTATCTTCCGACAATGAGTTCTTTTCTAGCTGTTGGCTGACAAAACGGCCAGCAAAGCAACTGACGAAGGCGCAATTTCAAAGTATTTATTCAAAGTAGGTCTTACCGTCACAACTGTCTCCATCGGCCAGCCGAAGGGAACTTCTTCAGATCAAAATTCATCGGGGAAACTCGACACAACTAAATGTTTCTTGAAGAGCTAACCTGGGCGTTCTCTACAAATACTACTACTTAGGACATCACACATACAGTGTGATGAACAAAATATTAAGCTGCGTGATTATTTTTTTCGCATTACATCAAACTGTTTGAGGTGTGCCACCCGCCAGTTCCGATGAACAAAATATTAAGCTGTATGATTTTTTTTTCGAGTTACATCAAACTGTTTGAGGTGTGCCACCCACCAGTGTGATGAACAAAAAATTAAGCTGCGTGATTATTTTTTTCGCGTTACATCAAATTGTTTGAGGTGTGCCACCCGCCAGTTCTGATGAACAAAATATTAAGCTGTATGATTATTTCTTTTGCGTTACATCAAACCGTTTGAGGTGTGCCACCCGCCAGTGTGATGAACAAAATATTAAGCTGCGTGATTATTACTTTTACGTTACATCAAACTGTTTGAGGTGTGGCACCCACCAGTTCTGATGAACAAAATATTAAGCTGTATGATTATTTCTTTTGCGTTACATCAAACTATTTGAGGTGTGCCACCCGCCAGTGTGATGAACAAAATATTAAGCTGTATGATTATTTCTTTTGCGTTGCATCAAACTGTTTGAGGTGTGCCACCCACCAGTGTGATGAACAAAATATTAAGCTGTATGATTATTTCTTTTGCGTTACATCAAACTGTTTGAGGTGTCCCACCCGCCAGTTCCGATGAACAAAATATTAAGCTGTATGATTATTTCTTTTGCGTTACATCAAACTGTTTGAGGTGTGCCACCCACCAGGGTGATGAACAAAATATTAAGCTGTATGATTATTTCTTTTGCGTTACATCAAACAGTTTGAGGTGTGCCACCCACCAGTGTAATGAACAAAATATAATCTGCGTGATTATTTTTTTCGCATTACATCAAACTGTTTGAGGTGTGCCACCCGCCAGTTCCGATGAACAAAATATTAAGCTGTATGATTTTTTTTTCGAGTTACATCAAACTGTTTGAGGTGTGCCACCCACCAGTGTGATGAACAAAAAATTAAGCTGCGTGATTATTTTTTTCGCGTTACATCAAATTGTTTGAGGTGTGCCACCCGCCAGTTCTGATGAACAAAATATTAAGCTGTATGATTATTTCTTTTCGCGGGAAACCCGCCAATTGTGACGAACAAAATATTTAGCTGCGTTATTATTTGTTTCGCATTTACATCCTAATTGTTTGAGCTGGGTCACCAGCCAGTTCTGATGAACAAAAACATTAGCTGAGTGATTATTTCTTTTGCGTCACATTAAACTGTTTGAGGTGGTTCACCCGCTAGTTCTGGCGAACAAAACATTCAACTACCTATCTTGCAGATTCGGTGAAACCTCAGAGCAAATCCGACCTCTCGCGTTTCCACCAGCTGGCGATGAAGTTACGATCCGTTGACCTTTTTGTCATCCACCTTAGTTGGCGGTTCCACTGGACACTGCATTTGTAAACGTCCTCGAATAATTATTAACATGCAAACGCACTATCTTCCGACAATGAGTTCTTTTCTAGCTGTTGGCTGACAAAACGGCCAGCAAAGCAACTGACGAAGGCGCAATTTCAAAGTATTTATTCAAAGTAGGTCTTACCGTCACAACTGTCTCCATCGGCCAGCCGAAGGGAACTTCTTCAGATCAAAATTCATCGGGGAAACTCGACACAACTAAATGTTTCTTGAAGAGCTAACCTGGGCGTTCTCTACAAATACTACTACTTAGGACATACCGGTATTTGTCTGGTGCAAGTAAGGATACATCGCTGTTGATGGCGCGAGTGAAGAGCGCGAAACCTTTCATATTTGGCGCCGTTGCAATCCTGTTTTTAACCACATTAGGTCTCGCGACGAGTTTTTTTTAAGCGTAGGTTTGACACAGATCTGATAACAACATATGCCAGATGTCTCAGAGGGAGAGAGATGACAGCCGACCAACGCTTTAATTGACAGGAAATCACGCCATTGCTAACCGCAGACAAATCTTTCTGCGTGAAGTGATACTTCCAGTTTTCGCCGCTTGCGTCCCCTCATGTGGTGCTGACGAAAAGGCACGTGGGCTCTGGGAACGAGATTGGTGTGAACACGGCTTTAAGCCCTGGTCAAACGGCGCGTGATAGTCGATGATAGTTGATTCTCCCCTAACTATCATCAACTATCACCAACTATCATTCACATGGTCAAACGGCCAAAGAAGTTCATGATAGTTGACGATAGTTCACCGGCAGTCGCGCAAGCAAAGTCACGAGAGCAGCGAGTTCCGACCTCTTTCCGCGTAAAAATGTAAATGCTAAATGGCCTCCCGTAAGACAAACTTGTAAAAGTATGAATTTTTCGCGACGAAAGAGAGCGGCAGCATGTTTTCTGGCCGCTATCAGGCCAGTGATTACCAAAACAGCTGACCGAAAAACTATCATGAACTATCATACGCGTGGTCAAACGAGACTGAACTATCATCGACTATCATGAAGAATTTGAACAAGCTCAAACTGAATGATAGTTAACAATTATTCCACAAGCGCGCGTTGGATATGGGATGGTAGATAGCCAACGAGGCGCATAGCGCCGAGTTGGCTATAATCATCTCATATCCAACAAGGGCGAGTGGAATAATTGTTTTATTAAAAACGTCCCAAAATATAGCAAACTATGCTTTAAAAAAAATAAAAACGCCCCAAAAAAATCAGGCGTGCGCTTACCATATTGGTAGATCATGGTATAATAGCTCATAGCCCATGATGGCTAAGCCAATGAAAACTCTCGAGTTGCATTATCCAATGATCCAGTTTTTAATAATTGATGATAGTCGATGATAGTGCATGATAGTTGGCGGTCAAACGGAAGCGCGCGCTCAACTATCATTGACTATCATCGACTATCACGCGCCGTTTGACCAGGGCTTTAGACTCGGCAGAAATTCGACGTCTTAATCGGCTGCCGCATTTCTGCCGCACGTTCGACTGGTCTTGTCGCATTATCCGACAGAAATGCGACACCGATTCAAACGTCGCATTTCTGCCGTGTCTAATTCTGCCGTGTCTAATTCATACATCTTACATTATGTTAATGTATTGAGCATGAGTAGACTGAGGCTTGCTATCCAAGATGGCGTCACAGGGGGAAGAGTCAGATTTAGAAGAAAGCTCTTACTCTTTGTCTGACAATGAAAATTTGGTCCCGTCGAAAAAAAAGAAACGAGGTAGGCTGTACTTCTTGGCAGTCGGCGAAAGGATCGGTAAACTCGTGTTGCATTTTCGCGGGTCAAAATGAGCACAAAAAAATAAAATAATAACTTTATTTAAGTGTCGTATGTGTTTAGCACTGTTGTGCTAATTGGGGACACTATAAATAAACAAACAAATATTTCAAATAGAACATAACAGCAAAAGTTGAATTATTAACCTATGCTTTTGCTGAAGACAATGCAACATATACTGTTGCATTGTCAGCCTCCTTCTTCGCCTTCCTTCAATAATTTTTTGCAAACTAAAAAGCCTCCGTTGAGTATCTTGGTCCGCCATATTAGATAGTTACGTAACCTTTGTAACATTTTTCCGCTGACCGACATACACGGCAGTATCAATTTCGGCGGAAATTCGACGTCTGAATCAGCTGTCGCATTTCTGCCGCACTTAATTGAATTGAATTCGACACGGCAGAAATGCGACGTATGAACCGGGCCTAAGTCTAGGCTAATAACTACATTACAATGAAAATAATCAACAATATTTACAACAAGCATTCTGAGAAATCAAAATACGTATACCATCTTTAAATTTAAACTGCCAAGAGTGCGCACCGATTCATTTAAATCATTCCATATTTTAGCAGCGGAATGTCTAAAGGAACGAAGCCAATGTTTCATCACGGCATTCATTCTTGGTATTTCAAGTCGATATGAGCCACGGAGATCTTTCACAGTGTCGCTCAGATATCAAGGCAGAAGAAACTCCATGAATAGTTTTAAAAATAAGACGCAGATAATCCTGAATGAGCACTGACCACTGAACTCGCTCTAACTAAAAGCCGACTTCGTAAGAAGAGGTCTGATCATCACACACCCGCTCTCAAGACTCTTTTATTTAGTAGTTCGAGTTTTTCTCTGTCCCTGGCACGACAAAAATGCCAAACGGAAGAACAGTATCTGAAGTAGGGACAAATATAGGCCTTATACAACTTGCATCTTGTATCCGTAGATACAACAATTCTTAAAACGTGAAAGAACAGAAACCTAGCTAATTACTGACATTCGCACAAATCTGCGATATGTAAGCGTGGTACATCAAGTGTCTATTTTGGTGTTATTTTGTTTCAACCAAGCGCAAATTTTACTTAGCCTACTTTGATTGCGACATGTACAGAAGAAATACAGCCGTTCTCTACCGCCCTCTTTTGCTCGAAGAGAATCATTATCGATACCGGTGCTTCTGGCAAATGTTATGTCGATGATTATGTCCTCGCAGTACAAATGGTACCAGCTGATCTGTTTGATACTCAGCGGGTTACAGTAGAACAAAACATGGTCAAACGTCGAACTCCAATATATAATACTTACGAGCAAAACCTAGTTTGCTCGTTAACATTACGTTAATTTCACGATCAGGTGAAGTTCAGCGATTGACCATTGCCAAAAAGCCATTTTCACGGTTAACTTTTCTCATTTGCATCACAATATAATAATTATTAATCTAGCACGTATGTAAGGCAATTTCGGGCTATTTTGTAGTTTTAGCCCGAAATTGCCTCGTACACAAGTTGGATTACATTGTAATGCAAATGAGAAAAACTAACCATGAAATGACTGAAGTGGCAAGTTTCATGCCCGGGGAGGTACTTTCATATATGGGCTAGATAGGTATGTGCCGCGGGATAGGGTAGGGTTTTTGAGGTTCTTGATCCTTAAATAGGGAATCATTTTTGCCCCTGTTGGCATTGTGTTCCCAGTGAGATCCTTAGATAGGGTGCCTAAATTATACCAGCTAAAATTGCCCAGCTAAACGAAAAACAAATGATCTGTTAAAACTGAACCTTCGGTTAACTTTCAGCGTTACACAAACGAAATAAAGCCGACCCGCGCACGCTATTCTTAATTTTTATTTTCCCTTCATTAGGGTGTCATTTTTCGGGTGAGGACCTTAGACTTTATCCTTAAATAGGGTCAGGGTTTAAGACCCTTCGCGGTACACCCCTAAACGAAATTTACGGAAATGCCCCCGGGAAATGCCCCCGGGAGTTTCACTAAAATTTCAACAGTCAGACTTGATTATGTCAGGCTCAAACGAGCGAATGGTCTGTTCGGGAAAGGAACCCGCGGCGCTCCTCTCCCGAAGGCTTCTCTAGGAGGAACGCAGACCGGAGTCGGGATAACGGGCGAATAGTTCCTGGTTTGAGTTCTGGTTTGCCCTTGCCTGGTGTTGGGGAAGTGTTAGCGCACGGGGTCGATCTGACTCCATACTTGTCCAATACTCCGACAAATTTATGCAAAGCATTGCATTTTATTGTATTGCGTCGTTCTCAATTGTATTGTATTGTTAATCTATTGTTATGTGGATACAATACAATACAATGCTATGCATAAATTTGTCGGAGTATTGGACAACTCTCTCTGACTCAGACGGAAGCCATCCGTCTGACTAAGACTCGATCCTACTCTGTCACCAGGAAGTCAGCTCGTGAAAGACTTGTTCTTGTTTTGCATCAAGTCCAAAACTTTCCTTCGCCCCCTTGAACGCCTTTTATTTTCTCAGATCACATTACGTTCCCCCGTAATTATTTTTTGTTGGCGTTTATCTAATGGCAAAGTTTGTCCGTCTCGATCTATCGTAATGTATGGGCTGCTTATTTTGCTTTTCAAGCGACAGCTGGTTTTTCCTTGCACACCTTCCACTTAATCCGTAAACTTCCGAAAGCAATAACTCTCGTTACTTTCGGAATCAACATCCTTTGGGACTCATTACTTTTGGGGGATGGTTACTTTTGGGGAGCCAAAAACATTATATGAAGTTGGTCCAAATGAGCTCTTTTCACGAAATATAAGACGGAAATTCGTAAGAACAGTTCTTAATTACACGAGATACAATTCTTGTTTCCACTTTAAATCTATGTTGCTCAGTGGCACATGGGTGGGGTCTTCTCCCCTAAACAGTGTTGTCAGTGGTCGACAGGAAAGCTAGTCAGATACCGTTAACTGTTTCTACTTAGTGACGCACTGCTATGCCATTAGTCTGCCTCAACAATATCTCAGTGCGTTTGTCGAGTTTCCAATTTAGATTTGAAGAAACTGCTCCTTTTGATACGCTCCTGACGAAAATAAATTTCCTGTTAGTACGTTCCTTTCACTTGATAAAAATTCTACGGGTTTTATTTTAACACAGCGCAGCATGAAATAAAATGACGAAGCATGAATTGACATTTGACAACGCTCCGTGCCATAAGCGATACCGTTGATCCCTTGTTGTAGAATCCTTTAAATCAATCATATGGCAACTTTCGCCTGACTATTGGCTGGAAAACAAGGTTATCTCTTGCTGAAAAAACGAACTGGGTCTCATTATTTTCGGGGGTGGGGGTGGGGTGGGCTCGCTCCTTTAGGGGGGTCGCTTTTCTCGGGAGTTTTTAGCGGCCACAAGTTTTTGACATTACTTCCTTGTCGTTATTTTCGGGAGTTTACGGTATTCATGCATGAATTGTTCATCACCTTGCGCTTAAAGAAAAGTATATGAACAGGAGACAATTGCGCCCAATTAGTCATTAGTGATGAGCTAAATTTTTTCAGTGGGCTCGTACTTGTGCTTCCAGATATATAGAGATATATAGAGGTCTTCCCAGCGCAGAACCTCCGCGATACTTGGTAATGGTAGAAGGTTTGCGCGGTTTTGACTGTTTGGATGCTGAAATATTGTCTATGTCTTGGCCCTTGTGGAACACGTTTCCGCCATCCACCCGTAGCATTCGCTCGCAGCATGCAGCCTCATACCATTTTTTGACAGGGTTCACTCCCTGGCCATTTCTCCACGACTGGGACAAGCCGGACACTGGGCTCCCTGCACACCGTAGCTCTGGGTCCCTTGCTAGTACGAAATCCAGTCCAGTTTGACGCCACAGGATACCCAGTTTACCAGGGAGCACAGCGTGGAGGTACTGCACCAGTCTTGATATCAGCCTGCAATACACCGTTGCACCCCCAATCTGCGAATGTGAAGTGTGAACTACTTGCAGAAGTCACTGAACACGCTGTCGCCTTATTTTCTGATTGTACCTGGGTATAACTCAGGACGTTAACATAAGAATTTTTCACCAAAAATAAATGAATAAATAAATAACTTTATTTCACTGTCGCAGTGTTTAGCACTGCTGTACTAATTGTGAACACTGAAATGAGCAAACAAATATCGTAAATAAAAAAGAAACTTGTTATCTTGAAACTTGTTGACATGACTATCACCATTAACGTTGTGACCATTGTAGCTGGTATGAATGAAAGTAAAAGCTTGTCTCCATACAATTGCTGCTAATCAAACACACAATGAAGTTAAAAAACTAAATGAATAAATAATATAAGAAAAAAAAATAAGAACGCGATTGAAAACAACAACAACAACAACAATCTTTATTTATACTCTCTCGCACTGTAATACTGATTGTACAAAAATATCCATGATAAGTACTGGCTGCCTGGAATAACCATACGGACACTCGGAGCAAGGCAGGTCGGCAAGATAGCACAAATGCACACATAAAAAGAAAGGAAAAGAAGAGAAAAAAGGAGAGAAAAAACCGCTACTGCTACGCTATTAGAGAGGTCTGAAATAATTAAATTTCTTGAAGTTAATTTATTGAACTGATCATTCAAGCAAGCAATATTATATTATTTAATTAGGTTCCCCTTCCCTTCACAATGAAAATAAAATTAAATATCAAACAGTTCATTTCGATTCCTTGGTGTAATTTACGAAGTAAGCTGAGTGTGAACGAACCCAATCAATGATTTAATAATGATTTAACAGTTTGAAAGAGAACAAAAATCATGGGAGTAAGAGATTCTTTCTTCTCGGTGTCGCAGGGTAGACTGAAAACATGGCGTTAATTGCAGGAATGGCTCCGGACGCGTATTTTTTTTTCTCTAAACAAGGGAAAAAGAAAAAGACAATTTTTAAAAGCCAGAATCGAACCCAGGTCATTTGGGTCATGAGCGAGTCTCATGATCACTATACCACCGAGGAGCTGGCTGCCGGAATGCGATTGTTTAAGAATATGTGTTACCATTACAAATAATAAGAGCTATCCGAGAAGGCTAACCGTAGCGCTAACCAGAGTGAACAATAGGCTAACCTGAGTTAAAAGTAGGCTAACCTGAGTGAAAAGTAAACTAACCGGGGTGCTATCCATACTCGTTCCCAGTACATTCGGAGGTCCGATCCATTAAAGATAAATAGCTTGGCAGCCAGTCACGTGCTTGGTGTTTGGTTGCATGAGGTCCCAGGTCGGAAGCTCTCCTACCACTTTGTAGCAGTTTAGAACTGATATCTTTGCCAGGCGGTCAGCCCACTGGGGGCAGTGGAAGGAGATAGAGACGGTGAAAGGAATGCCTTTAGTATTATGGCTACAACTACGCCGATGTGTTCGGTGAAGAAATCAGAAACACAATAATTAATGCTATTCTCAAGCTTCGAAAGCTTGTTACGAAAGTTCGTAGGAGGAGTAGAGCTGTTGAACCTGACTGAGATTTTAGAGGTCGAGCCATTAACTGCTGCTGACGTGAGGATCGTATTTAATTGTTAATTAGTTGCAGAAGTGTCCGTAGTTTTCGTGTGTGTTTATGTCTTGGGTGAAAATCTTCAAACCTGGTTTTTCGTTATTTGTCTTTCTTCTAGATTTTGTTCTAAACAAGTCAAAACTGATTTGAAAGTATTTTAACTAATAACAAATGTGAAGCACAACAAATACACTAAATTGTAACTGTGCAAGGTGTTAACAAAAATGTCCAAAGTAACTGCTTTATGGTTGACTTAGAGGACAACAATTTGATCAAAGCATTTTTACACCTCGGATACCATAGAAAGTCTTGGAGACCAGCTCGTCTCTCGCCGTCTCCCGGAATGCGTCCGTAATTTAATTTCCTGAGGTTCAATGGTGCTTTCCTTTGGGTGAACATCGCCTTCACTGATAGAACCACTGACTTGCGGTCGGCAGTTGAGAACTAAATCTGAAGGTAGTCCCCATGCCCCGTCAGGTTGCTGCAAACATGGAAGAGACGCTGGTCTACTGGGCAGAAGCTGCGCCTTCGGGGCACGTTGACTGCTGGGGTGGACAGCGGGTGCTGTGTTGCCACGATTTCGAGGCAGTGTTTTAGTTGCTCGGTCATGTAACTCGTCACTGGAATATCTCCTAGTAGGATAGTTTCTGGGAAGACTACCATTAGGAATTTTATCACGCGTTTCATTGCGATCAGATCTTATCTTACTTGAAGGTTTGTGTGTTCTGTCATCCGCAGAGCGTCTTCCGCGGCTTTTGTCACGAACTCGTCCGCTCCTGTTCTGTGACTGAACAGCTTCAATCTTTGTGACACTCCAATTTTCATCCTCGCTCCCTTGGAATGTACTGAAGCTTGGTTTTCTAGAAACACTCTCTCCTGAGGCCAAAGAGGCACCGTCAACAGACGATGTTCGCTTTGGAGGGCGGACCGAGTTGCTCGTTCTTTTATCATCCTCATCTGTGTCGTGCCCGCTGTCTTCGCTTATTGAGTTTCCCGTGTACATGGTTGTCACGAAAGGCTGTAGACACGTGGCGCGTGACATATCACTCTGGTTACCTAAGCTACGTGTGCTTGGTGTTCGACTGGGAGATCTCCTCAATGAACCGTTCAAACCCCTGTTATTACCAAAGGAGTTACTTCGCTCGCAACCAGTGTTACTTGTGCGTCTTAGTACTTGCTGCCTTTGGATTGCAAGCCTCTGTAAATGTCTGTCTCTCGTGCGGTTGACGAAAACAAAATAAAACACGAAGCTGGCGACGATAGCGAACAAGATGGGCCCTACAAAGACCGCCACGTAAAACCAGATGCGTGGCTTACATCGCCAAGTGGAAATAAGCTCATTACTGAGATAAGAAGGCTCGTTCGTGACCTCGAGTATGCCAACTTCAGATGACCCAAACAATAAACGCGCCGAACACGTTTCTTTGGATGCCGCACTACAACTGAAAATTGAAGATTCTAGATCGTACACCTTACGGTTCAAAATCAAATCTAGTTTCATCCTTGTGAAGTCTTTCTTTCCTCTGGCGTAACTAAAGAGAATGAAGTAGCTGCCTGTTTCAACAACGTTAAGAGTGTAAGATATTCTCGAAGGCTGCGAGGAATACTGCGTAGCACTACTAATGGTCTCAGTTAAATCACTGTTGTGATCAAGCCATTCGTCCAAACGCTTTCTGTCTTTGAAAATAAAGAGCTTTAAAGAGCTCTCAGACTTGGCATTTATGATAACAGAAGATCCCTCCAATAAATAGAAACCCTTGTACCAATATTTAAATTTTGATACAAACACTTCGGTCGACATGTTTGTTCGTCGCAGTTCGGGACTCACGTGGGGAGACGGTACAATCCAGAGCTTTCGTTTCGAAGAGTCCTTGCCAAGAGAAATTTCTTCACAGAAAGCTGTTGATACCGATATCAGCCTCATGTCGCCTTCCGCAAGATCATAGGTCTGTGAGAGAAACGTTGAGAAGTTTAAAATTAGAATAATGAGTGCCAGGGCTGTTGATAACACAATCAACATCGATATGCCGGAACACATCCAAATTCGAAGGCGCCAACGTTGGTTATCCAAGTAGTCTCTTCCATCGATGTTGTTGGGTACATAAACCGCCTCGATTGTTGTAGTCGCCATAGAAATATTACTCAGTTGGTATCTCACGTAAGGTCTAAAATAAAGAGAATCTGAGATAAATTCTTTGCCCCTAAACGACCCATGAACATGATATGAAAAATGATACCACTCCTTGGAGAATATAGGTTTAAAGAATGCAAATTATTTTGGTTGTCAAGCTTTTGTCAATAACAATACCGACAGCAGCAGATCGTATTGCTGTCCCGGGATAGCTGTCTGTCGCCCATGAAACATGGCTCAAATCCGGGAAAAAGAAAGAGATATTTCTCATTCTTGTATCTCTAGCAAACTTGTCTCGAACGTTATCGCGAAAAATTGATCCACTATGCTACAGTAGCTTCCAACTTGAGTTTTTCGTTTGCAAACGGTCCGAGCAAACGGTGTGTCCACAAAACCGGATGTGTGAGAAGTGTCTGGTCACTGTACAGGAAACTACACCCGACCACGCCCAGTCTTTAAAAAAAATAAACATGAGATCTGCATGAGCCTAGGCGCAGGCATGACACACATTTCGTGTAATCCCTCCCCTTCTTTGGGTTTGGCTGTCTATGACTTATAGTGCAGTGAAATTATAAAAATAGGCCTGTCCTGAGTTTATGAGAAGCGCTGTTTTCTTTAGGCGACAAGTACAGTATTTCTGGAAAAAGCCTCCGTGTTTCTGGGAGTACCCTCCGTGGAAACACCGGCCGGTTCTAATAGAAATTGAATTTCCGCACCTCACCAGTCTACGTAGAATTGAAGTTTTATTCGGTAATGTCAAGGTAATCAATGTAAAGACGAAACTACAGAAGGCATGCAGACTACGGGCAGCACTTCTTTCCTTTTGTCTTTTAAGTATGACATACCCTACGAGAAGGTTTTTGGTAGCGTAGGAGAAACCAACTGCTTGCAGGGTAAGTATGACATACTCATTTGACCTCATTTATCCAATTTATCTGATTACATAGGAGATCAGGTAGCCTGTGTTGCAGGCGTAAACTGGCAAGGGGCAGGGAGGCATCTTAGTCCCCCTCCCTCCATCCATCCATCCGTCCGCACTTTGCCTCCCCCTTCCCTGTTAAACGTCTGAGAGAATAGGAAAAATGAAAAAGAAGCAAATGAAAAGAAAGGGCGGGAGGTGGATTCCTGTCACGGAGAGAGCTGAAGAAAAGGAAAAAACGATAGACATAGTTTGCATTAGAAAAAAAACTTGGAACAGTCACCAAGAAACATGATGGGGGAATCAGAGTTCAGCGGAACAAGTATGGCAAGTAGGCAAGCAGCTTTATTTTACCAGGGTAGCCAATTCAGCAGCGAGGCGGACATCTATAGGGGCCCTGGGAAATAAAAATATGTGCAATTAAAGATTTATATTAAAAAAATTTCTAATATCAGAGAAACACCCCGATCCCTCCTGTCCAGATTTATTTATTCGAAGATTTAAAGTGCAAGGGATGTATGACGATCTTCGATCACCTTATGTAATTAATCCACAGTGAAATTAGCTTCCCACGCAGACGCTCTTACGTCTCGTCCTACGGTGAAATGCAATGCTCAATAAACACCATGCCACAAACTTTCCACAGATTTATTACCCCAAGGAAGCCATTCAGTTAGTCTCGAGTTATCGTTACTTCGATTCTGTGATTGTTTGTCAGCCAGAATGAGAAAAACCATCATTGAGTTCCTATTATTACCCCTCTCTTGTGGTATTGACTAAAACGCTAGTATTGTTTTTCGTACAACTGTCTTTATTAATCATCCAGAATGCAAATATAATTAAAAAAAATGAAACTTAAATCGATAGATACAATATTAACAATGGAAAGGTGAACATAACTGGTTTGAGTCGCCGTATAAGCGGGGTAAAATTGTAAAGGATTGTACAGGCTGAGATTTCAGATTCTGGCCGTATATTCACGGGGTGGCGGCATCAATGGGGTTTTACTAAAGGAAAATGTATGGGTGTTTCGCCGGGACAAAAATTGGCCGCAATAACGAGGTGAGCATATTAACAAGGTGACCGTTAGGCAGGGTGCCACTGTATTGGCCGGAGGTCCGCGTTGCAGTACGTGTAGTACTGGACCGAGCCCAGCGAGGTCCGTACAAAAATTAAACGACTTCCGAGGGCCAATCTTCTTCAGTACACTCGAACAAGTTAGGTATTTTATTATATGACACTTGGGTCAGGTTTCGAAAACCAAAAAAATACACGACTTAAGATCACGACAAAGAAAGAAACAATTAGAACGCTCGAATTTACCTCAAGACTACCTATTAATACAATACGATATCTTTCTTGACAACCCTTATTAGATATGTTCATGCCCGGGTGTTCATGGCGTTGTTCTCTTGTCATCATCCAAACGGAACTGATAACTTGAACAGCACTCTAGGCCACAGAACTTCGATCTCCGTTCCACTAAACATTGTTTTTGTAAGGCCTTTAGTTTCCGGGCTTCCATCAGCTTCCTTTCTCGTGATACCATCACAACACGGTTTAGATCTTCTCACTTCCGCTGCATTTAATCTTGGTTTTTCACTGAATAAATTCTTAATCACAATTGGTCCACAGTGCTCATTTCATTTCAAATGAGATTACTTTTCACAGCACAACGGGCAAGTGATATTCACGAACTGTTTATGAAGCTCCCGCTGCTTTTTCATCCCGGCACAGTCAATCGAACGTTCGGAAATCGAACTCAATCGAACGAACTCGGCGTGGACTGAGTTGGGCAAATCGAACGAAATGGAACACCGAACTTTGTGTGAGTACAATTTTCGAACAAATCGAACCCAATCGAACTCAACTTCCATTAGATTGTAATCGGTTGAGTTCGGAAAGATAAGACTGCATTAAAAAGGAACAGAGAGGACTAAGGCTACTGAAGGGCGTCCCCCACCCTGTGAGTTATGGGCAAATTAATTCGATCGTGTGAGAGCCGAAAAGGGGAGAGAGGTCTAAGGCGAGTCATATTAGGACCATGCCCCTCCCCGTCAGAGCCTCGCAAAGGCTAAACTGATGAAATGGCACTTCTGTGGTGATGATGTCGCTGTAATGGTATATAGTAACGGAAAAACACGCGCTCTTCTTGTGCTCTACGTGACTGAACAGAGGGATATTGGGCGACTTTTCATCGAAAGCCGCTATTCCTATCCGCGCGATATCAGTTGAAGTGTATTAGAAACCACTACTGTACTGTTGTGAAGTATATTTTTTGGAAAATCACTACTGAGACAAAAGACCGTGTTAGTTTGTTTATAACACTCTACAATTGCTTGCTTGAAGTTGCTAGAATTTTAGTCAGACCCAGCTACTGTCTATTTTTACTTTAGTTAGTTTGTATAGTTTTACATGTAAATTGTCTGTCGATGATTATTCATTCATTCTGTTTGATGTCGCCCGCGTCACCAATACTGCCTGCCCCCATCCATCCCCCCTGCATAGAATTTACTCATTTCATTCTGGTTCGGCACTATTTAATGTTTTGATAATATGTCTGTTTCAATACGTAAGTTAACTCAATCGCCATAAAAGCCTTTGGTTAAATTGTCGGTTTTCCGTTTTTTTTTGTTTTGATGCATGAGAAAAGGTCAATCAGTTTCCTTTTCTAGTTGTGACTAGTTTGTTTCAAGTGCTTGGTGTCAAGAGAACTAGCTTCATCATCTTGCGGTAGAAAAGAAAAAGGCCTCATAACTAAAAAGAAAGAAGTAGTTGTCCAAAAGATTCAAAACGTGTGTGTCGTTTTGAATTCTTGATATCGTCTCACAAAATCACATTTGATCAAACTGCCTGAACACTTTTTTCACGGCGTCAATACTTTGTGCTTCTTCCGCAAAATACCCCTTTATTTTTTCGCTGTAGAATTTTCTATCCAATTTATTTGTATTTTTGGTGTTGGCCTTCCGCAATATAATAAATTATAGAAATTACTAAAAAGAATTGTCGATGTATGTGCCGGGGCTGCAGCCAAAGTTTCCTTCTAACCTGGAGGAAATTAATTTCGGATTCGTGACGAGTCCGAAACGTTTTAGTACCCGATTGATTATACCGGATATTTTGAATCGGCAGAATTTAAAGTGGGAACATTTTCCCGTCTGCTGCTTTTTCCGCCTGCCTGAGTTTGCAGTACTGAACCAAAGGAGGGGACCCGTAGTCTCATTGCCGATGGCGGTCGCTGTTTGACTCATTCTGTTACAGGTATACGTCCTCAATTTTATAATGGGTAATGCCATATTCGAGAGAAAAGGAAAATTATTGGCGCAAACATTGTTGGCGTCCTCAACACTTTGTCGGGCGGGAGACGACGATGATGGCACGATCAAAGACCAAGAGGGTTTTGAATAAGACCACATAGAACAAATGCCTAGTAGGGCAACATGATGGACAACAATAACGCGGTCAGCAAGTGGCAAGAAAACTTTAGACTGTCCCACCCTACACTAAGCTACATATTTGAGCGGCATTATTTTTCACCTTGTCGAGGCAACAATCCGCTTGGTACGTGACTATTTCATCGTGATTACTCCCGGAGTTACCGTCGTGTGTAAACGGTTAGGAATCCAAATACCCTTACAGTGTAAACGCCTACGAATTAGAATACTAAATTGTGATAAATCCGGAATCATTTACGAATCCGGAAAAATCTCTTCTAGTGTAAACGTAGTTCAAGTGACAATGAAAATTCTCGCTGTCGACTTAAAATTTATCACAATTTGTTTTATTCCCGGGACAATTTGGCAGTGGGATTGACACGAGCCCAAAGGGCTTCTAGGTAGGAGGCTAGGGACGTGATTCACTTTAGGTTTGATATAGAAAAAGGCAATGAAATGAACTCTGTCGTCCTGGTAATTGACATCTCCGCTGTAGAACTTAGCCTTAAATTAACCAGTTGATGAAAATCGCAGTGTACGGCTCAAATACTCAGTGAGGGGTACGCGCTTTCAGCGGCTGTTCATTTTTATATGGGGAGTGGAAACAGTGTAGGTGGCAGTATCAGGGGAAGGAGGAGGGGAGGGGAGGAGGCTGACCGTGAAAAGGTTTATAATATTGTCAACTCTCGGTTATCGTGAGGCAATTTGTTTGTCTTGAACGTCCGTCATTTACCTTCGCTCTTTGAAACGCAACTAACCCAAAACCACTTAAAGTGCAATGTTTTCTCAGTCTTCATTGCATTGAAATCACCATCAATTCAGTTCAGTTGTTCTGTACGGCATCGCTGGTCTTCCCTGACCTTATCATCATGAAAATGTGAACACATTACAGTAAGTCACACGGTTAGTTGCCACACAATAGTACACTTCGTATTTGTATTTTGTTCTGATTGCGTGTTGTGTATTGAAGCAAAGTTTTTTGTTCCTGTTGGCAGGAGGAAGCCACGGAAACCACCTAATCTTAATAACTCTTTTAACCTGAGTGCTTTTGTAAATCGATCAGTAACTCTGAGTCGTGTAAATGACAGGAGTTTACTGAGATGATTGCACGAAACGTTTTTGTTCCCATCGGTGACGGAAATTTTCTTGTAATAAGAAAAGGTGTCGAAAGGTCTCTATTTTACACGCACAGGGACTGTAAAGTTTTGACCATGCTTTTAAATCCGAACAAATACTATTATTACTCATACAAGCAATTGTAAAACCCGTGCTGTGACTTGCGTGGAATTTGTTCGTAATATAACAGATCGCAGTTGATATATTGAGCAATCGGACGCATGTGTCCGGCAATTTTTCAGTGGTAGCGCGGAAAAGGCTTATTTATGAAGCATTAATCCAAACTGTATGCTGATCTTGACGATAAATCCTGCCAAAACCCAGTAAGTGAAAACAGTACTCACGGTTTCCTGATATAATTTATCGGATACGCAAAGATTTTTAAAAACATTAACAAAATATCTGAATTAGTTACTAAGGGAAATAAACTCAAGTGGCCACATGGAAGACGGATATATTAATCAAGAAAAAGAAAACAACCGGCAGTGACCGACTGGAAAGCGGGTGAGCAGAGAACACAAAAAAACCAAAGAGCACTCTTTTTAGTATGCACTTATTTATTATATTAAATTTTTTCTGGATACCTACTCTTGGAATTAAGTTATTCGATTTGCAAGCTACTTGAATTTTCAAAATGTCAAAATACCCCACAGTTGCAATTGCCAATGGTCGCTGAACATTGGCCACTAATTCGATTTGATGCAAGCAGTTTTCTTTTGCGTTTTGATGACCAGAATGGGCTACTTTATGTGTTTGTTTATCGGCGCTGCTAGTTTATGAATATCATGAGAATGTTTGCTTCAGTAGCGGTTTTTACTCAGATAAGGATTTAAACAAAAGCTTTGATGAATCAGTGGCTGCGCCGTGTTGCAGTATTATTATTGATAGCATTTTGATTACGAGGATCCATACTCTGCTTTTTCAGAAAACTAGCCATATATCATGGTTGCCGGAGCCAAAAAAAACTTTGTTTACATTATCCAAGCAACCAAATCTTATGTAAATTGCTGAAGTGATGTCCAAAAAACATTACAGATTAACAAGAAACGACAGCAGAAGCACTCCTCTTTCTTGTAAAGTCTCCCGGATTTTGAGTAACTTTGCTCGTTCCATTTTCTCAGCGGCAAAGAAGAGAACTTATGGTCGCACTGTGCCGCGTGAGAAACAAAGTGAGGAGACTTAAACGACCAAATTCAGCCTGTTTTATGATTTGTGCTGTACCCCAGGTCTCTCTGAGTGGAGTGGAGGAGGGGTTGATAAAAGAAATACAAAGAGCAAACGTTTTATTGGAAAACTAGCTACATAGTAAATGAAGTAAGGTAATTTTAGGTAGCACCCGGCTGAGAACCCTATCATATTTGATGAATTTAATTGAGCTAAGAATATGTGCAGACAGTTTTTCTGGGCCCGATTCAGTTGTACAGCTCTCTCGAGTCTGGAACGTGGGAAGGGCAGGAGAGAAACGTGGGCGACTAGTAATCCACAGTTTCAGTTGCGTTTCAGATATCTGGCGCGCTTAAGACATACCTGTTACTTGGCTCGGAAGGAATTTGTTCAGCTGCTGTTAAGTAAACATGTTATTTCTGATCAACTTGACAGCCCTGTTCGTTTCAGTTGACAAGTGGTCGAGAACTTTCGCTAAAATTCTTTTAATTATTACGCATTAGGCTACAGACCGCTTGTGTGAGAGGAGAAGCGGAAGAAACAAAGTGCTAGTCAAGCACGATATGGAACACAGTGTTCTCATGATTTTCTCGCTACAATAGCAACTTTGCTTCACGGGATTTCAATGCGAAACTTCTATCTACATAGTTTTTGAAACTAAATATCTTGTCAATATTTATCTCTGGATCTCGCTTGCGTACTAAATTAGTTCAATCAGCTCTTCCCACTCAGCAACCTTCGCTAACCTGTTAAAATTCTTTCAAGCTTCGTTCAGGTTTGTACTGGAATCGTGAACAGTATAGCGATCAGGATGTCATTTCTCCTCAATACGACGCAACATGTGGAAATTAGTTTTGGGAAACGTGTACTTTTAAAAACACAATGGTATCATGTTACCTAAATGATAACGTGAATCACTATAGTAAAAACAGCAAACAAACTGCGGTTATTGCGGATCATATGACCCAAACAGGCCACAGGATAAAATGGGATCACTTTGACATTTTAGCCACTGGACAGTCCGATATTCATTGTAAAATTAAGGAAGCCTTGCTCATTCGTGATTTAAAACCAGCTTTTAATGAAAATATTGGCAGTGAGAAACTTCTTCTCTACTAGCCATTTATATTTTTCCTAGCAGACTTAACTAGGTCTGTTTATTTTCATTGTCATTACTTTCCTTATTTGGTATTAGTCTTCCTGTTTAAATTTAATTGTAGTTTAGGTAACCGTTACTTCTGAAGATGTATGTTGGAGCATACGAAACGTCAAGATAAATGAAGAATTTTACAACATGCGTTGTCTAGTTATGTTTATAACCGCAGTTTGTTTGCTGTTTTTACTAAAGTTGAAATGGCCGAAAAATAAGAGTGACTCACTAATTCTGAAGCGATTCATTTGCATTGCAGTAGTGACTGATGCGAAATATGGATTGTTAAATGTTTGTACATATTTAATTTTAATAAAGGTATTGGATAAGCCGGTGGATAGATGGGTGTTCTTCCTTCCTGCCCTGAGAGCCGCATTACTATTCTCTTTGACGGCAAAATCACTTCACATTTCTTTTGAGACCCTCTTTTGAGCAGTTGAAATTTGTATGTGTTTTCAGAGGAAATAATTTGTTTTATGTCACTACCACATGGGTATGACGACAAGCCAAGTCAGTAAAGCGTTGAAAAATAAACGACAGAATAATTTGCCGTAAAATCCCTTGTCAAGAATCGAGGCAACTGAGTGAACTATTAATCTCTTCAAGCATTGAGTTGTTGTTTCAGCTGAGAGTTCAAGGTGATCGTCGCGGTCCCATTAGCCTTGGGTTGGCTCGCCCCAAAAAACCATTACGTCATAAATGACACACTGTTATATATTCTTGCAGCGGTTCAGTCAATTTCTTGGATAAAATTTGACCGTTTATCAGATGCTTTCTATTTTGAGTAAAACTGTCTGAGCTATTTCTTCGATTTTCATGGGATATTAATTATTCCATTATTTTGTTCTTTTATTTTAGCGTGAATCGTCGCTTAATGGTTTTCTTTTTCGTGCAACAGCGACATATTGTTCCGACTTTCTATAGCGATAATTTTAAGCGGTGGCTGAATAGTATATTCAAGGGCCCATTCATCGATTCACGGCTGTCTGTGTAAGCCTCAGATTTTCTTTTTAAATGCCACGAACTTTGTGCTAACGAGATTCTGACTTGATAGCAGACGAATGGTTGCGCCAGTACATAACCCAGGCGATTCACACGCGCATATAAATTCTCATTCCCTTCATTTTAAAAGCGATCAAATACTAAGCGAAAAAAGGCAATAAGATCAAACAACAGTTAGGTTTTTCCTGCTTGGACACCATCTTATTATTCGATCGTTCGACATGAGGACGGTGTAGATTTATCTTTACAATCAAGTTCACCTAGTAAGTTGTTCAAATCCGGCCCAGCCAGTTCTCTCGTAACAGCTTTCGTGCAGGAAGTGAGGAAATGTGCTCGTGTGGGCGAAATGCGATGCTCGAACTGGTTTATTTGAAATGGGTTTTAATCACTGTTCGTGTATTAAGTCAAATATGCCATAAAATACAACTCAAGCTTAGAGGAATCATTTACATCAGGGGAAGAAAAATTATCCACATTGCGTGCAGAACAGTTCAGGAAGAACTCCTATCGTCTATGAATTATTCACAGCTGCCCTAAGCCACAACGATTAAAGGAAAAAAGCTAACAATAGGTCGTCATTATTTACTCTGCGCGCTTAAGGTTTTTTTTAACTTTTTTTAGCACTTAAATAAGCAAATATTTTGACAAATCCACTTCATTTCGTACCATTTCACTTTTACACCGACTCGTTGCCCTTCCCTGCTGTACATTAAAGTCACGCGTCAAACAAAATGAGCTAGAAATGCAAAAATGTAGTATTTTGTGGGGCGTTCGTAAAACAGAATAAGAGTAAAAGACACGGAATGCGTCTCACTTAATGGGTTTTCTCCGGTCAAACCGACATTTAGTAGTATTGAGATCTGATGATGTATTCAGAATTGACAACATGGCGCTAAAAGCTGTGCAATGAGCACGAAATAAAAAGTACTATTAAAGGTAAAAAAAATCAACAAATGGAACAGTCCAGCGATGTATCAAACTTAAAGCAAAGGTCTTTGGTGTCTCTTATTTTGTTTTTGTGCATTGTTAAACGCAATTTTAGTTTTCGTGACTTCCTCCCTTATTTATCCGACGAGACACCATGTTTAATTGTAGTCTGCGACTGACTGGGAACGAGCACGTGTACTATTACGTCATCAGATGGTCGCCGGTCACACAACAGTTGCCTTCTATTGCCCAATATGGCGGACACGCGGCTCTATGAAATTCTCGGAGTTACGCCGAATGCAAGCGATGTAGAGATAAAAAAGGTATACTGGGTAGCTTTTTAAAGTGTACAATATTCTTTTGGGGTTTCTGTGTCGACTGTTGTGATTTTAACTGCTCTAAAATTACCAAATTCGTCAGGCTTATAGGAAGCTCGCAAAAGAGTATCATCCCGACAAAAATCCGGACGCTGGCGACAGAGTAAGTCAGTTGCTTTGCAATTATTCATTTTTAAAACCAGTAATTTAGCTATCTGAGGTTTTAAAACTTACATGTAACCTTTTGTTTTCAGTTTAAGGAAATAAGCTTTGCTCACGAAGTTCTTTCGAACCCTGAAAAACGAGAACTTTACGACAAATATGGAGAGAAAGGACTGCGTGAAGGCGCTGGTATGGGTAAGTCATTTCGAAACCGTCTAAATCCTTCTTTTAACTCCATTTGGACCGACCTTTTTATGCTTAGACTTTACAAATTGACCATAATTTGCTTTCCGCTTTAAATGTGACGTATTATCTTCCATGTTTGATTCAGAGGAAGCTTAAGTTGAGTTGATTTGCTCTTTAGTTTACGTTTCATCTTTTCACTTTCTGTTCATAGTTTTACCCTTTTTCTACTTATACTTTTGCTCAGGTGGAGGTATGGACGATCTCTTGTCGCATATTTTTGGTGGTTTTGGCGGTGGAATTTTCGGTAAGTCGATATTTTGATCGTGTTGGCGCCTGAACATTTACTGCCCTAAGCATGTTTAGAATGGAGGAAAATGCCAAAAAACGAATCTTAACCGGAAGTGGATTAAGCTAAGAAGCAAAGAAACTGACAAATCATTTAGTCTTTTCACGACTCTGGTAAGTCGCAAATATCAAATTGGCAACAATTTGGCAACATTCTTAAGTGACGAACGTATTTATGGAGTTGTTCTGCGACCATGCCTTGCCAAAGCCGTGAAAGGAGCTATGAGTCGTCTTTTGTGAAGATATTGGTGTCGAGACTTCGATATCAGCCCAGCTTCTGAAAATCGGCGATGTATTAAGAACATTCCATCCAAATTTGCGGCTCCTTTGGGCTACCTACGTCACGAAATAATCCTTTTATCTTGTTTAGCTGGGGGAATTTCTATAATGCCCCGTTTTTTGGAAATTTCGACCCCTTTTGCGAGGTAGAAATCCCTGACATCAGCTTTGATCTAAATTCTACGAATACACATATACACGAGATGCGATGAATTCGTTGTGCAACCGTTTTCATCTAAACTATAACATGATAAGTAGCTATTTTGTGAAATCGTAATATAACTGTAAGTGTCATCATTGGTAATGAATTCATTTAGAAATTTAGACTTTTTAATATGTTGTCGAGCTGTGGAAAATTGATGACCCTCGATCTTGGGGTAATTTTCGCTGAAAATAGAACTCTTTACATAGCGTTACAAATATCTTGTCACCAAGGAAACATGGCAAATTGGAGACATTCGTACAAGTTTCACATCATTCGCAGCGTGAACAGCAAGTGTATATTATAGAACAGCAAAAGAATATTATAGAGCAGGAAGGGAATATTATAGAACAGTAAAATAATATTATGTAGAAGGGAATATTATAAACATTATAGTGCATGTTCTATGTGGAACATGTAGATTCCAGTAAATACTGTATACTGAATGTTATCTGATTTGTTATATAATTTCTTACTTATTGTAATATTACATGCCATAATTATATTTGGTTGTTGTAATTGATGTTTCGCGTTTGTGATAAAAGGCATGACTGCTGATCTGCAGAAGTTTGTGTTCTCTTCATAAACCATGTTCTGGGTGTATTTTGTTAATTGTTGTTCTATCTAAAAAGTGCTTTATTTTTAGCAACAATTTATTTGAACTAATAATTTGTGCTATAGTAATTCACTCAGGCTTGACATAATCAGACGTCACAAAAAAGGCTCAATTCTACTACAATTTATCAGTGTTTATTTATACCTTCCTTAATTGTATCACTTTCACACAAATATTAAGCATGCAAAAATTACAGTTGCCTTCAGTCATCGAAAACTTTATCTTTAAATAAAAAAATAAACCTGAAACAGAAAACTAGACACCTTTGTTGTACTCAACATTTGTAATATCATAGTTAACTGCAGACAGTGCTGTTTTGGCCTTCTGGGCCTCATGGTTTAGACGTTCTTCATTGAAATAAACCATTTGGAAAATTACAGGATATAAAAAAGGTTAATATATATAATGGCTGTGTTGTTTTGTCAGTCATATACACTGTATTGAAGTTTGACTTTTCACTTGGAGGGGGACATGGGGCTTTGTGGTTTTGATTGCTTTATAATGCAGTAATGCGGTGAATAAATTCCCACCTTGAAGTGTTTGGTGAACTCAAACTCTGTGATGTTCGATGTTTGTGTTTTTCACGCTACAGTGTTAGGTGAAATGAAATTATTTGCACTGCTGTGGGTTCTTGTTTGACCTCTCAGACCTGAATTTAGCATGTAAACCTCGTTAATCCTTGCAATTTACGGTTGTATAGCAAGCACATGTACTACCCTGTTTAAAAATCCAATCTGAAGCTGTTTTTAATTTTGACCTTTATGGCGATGACAAACATTGTGATGTGTTTATTTTGTGGAAAATAAATTGAGACATAAAAGTCGTTTATCAAGTTTAGATGTCCAAATCATTGGGCTAACAATGCATTGTTGAGACCTCCCCATGTCCCCCTCCGCTTGGTTTATTAGTGCAGAATGCACTATTAGGATGGTTTTAGGGGCTGCCTGCCATTAAAGAACTAAGGCACTAAGGGGCTTAGGTGTGAACTTTAATGTTTGTTTAATTAATTAATTTCAATTTATTAATTACATTGCAGCAAGAGGGTAGGGTGGGTTAGGTTCTCGTGTGCGCTATGTAAAACATGTTAAACCAATCTCAAATTATAAATAACATCAAAGCTATATCTTTGTTTCAGGAAACCCTTGCTCTTTTTGTGGTACTATTCTCTTTAGAACAAAACCAATTTGCTCTAAGCACATTCATAGATTACTTACCGTTTGTGTTGACTATACATTAGGTGGAAGGTACATTCCATACGGGCTCACACATATTGTTAAGTGAACATGTAAGACGCATGCATTCTAGCATCGGTAGGGTTATACACTCTGTTTTCATCCCCAAAGCCACACAGTGTTTTTATGTGTCATGTGAAGTGGCCGACGGCAGTTATTTTTCGGGTAGCGCCACTTGGTCCCTTCTAAGTGCAAAAACGCTACTGTGACTTTAAATATTTTGGAATTACCTCAATGTCAGAAGTGATGGGCTCCTGCCCTACCTCCGTTCAACAAATATCATCTGCCATTTTTAAGCTACAATTGTGTGTTTGTGAGGGTCTGATGAACTGGGAAACACATTGCTTCTCCTTTAATTGTCTCCAAACGAGAGATCTCAAATTTCCTGAGTTAGTGGCATTGAAACTTGTCAAATTATAAATTTGTGACACAAGAAACCAAGAAAGCACTTAAATACTGCTGCAGACTCCGTGGCACCTAATGAAAGCACAAATTAATTAAATCAAACTTTAAAGAGGACGCGTTCACCGATGTAAGATATAAACTTGGCTAATTAGCGCTCTTTACCTTCAATACTTCTCATTGAATCACATTTCAGTTGTATTAAGCAATATCATGGTGTTTTTAATAATTTTGAATGCTTTTATTGTTAACCACAAAGGTGGCAACAGAATAAGAAAGTGGCGTTACGTAACTTTTTAGTAATTAAATTATTTAGTTCTTGTTTATCAGCGTAAAGAAAACTTGCGTTTTTGAGTACAACAAAATCGTTTCTTTTCCACTTCTTCATCAGATGTTTAAGTTTCTTCCATTTATCTCCGGCAGTGAAAAAAGAAAACAGGCCCATCTTCCGTGTGTTTTAGAGAAAACAAGGGATTCATTTTACATCTGCAATTTGAAGTATAAAAGATGTCTAATTTGATTGCTGTGAATTGTAGGAATAATAAGCATCAAACTATTCCTTACAGTGAATCTAATGCAAATTCCTGATTTTGCAGGTGGTGGAGGGTTCAGACAGAGAAGAAGGCGAGGAGAAGATCTGTTTCACCCTTTAAAGTAATGTTTATTTCCATGTGATTCACTTGTTGCTTGACAAACAAACACTTGAACAGTCAAACACTTTTAAACTAGCCAGCTTTCAGGAAATGGCAAATGGCTACAATAAAGTGTGGTATCTTTAGGAATGTAGGCATTATTTTATTTCAATAGAAATGCAATTGGTGGCTTGTGGCAACTGTTGCATATAATAGGGTGTGTTATTCACTAATATCAAAATCGTCTCAAAAATCATCTTTCTGGCACAAAAAGCAAATTAAAAATAATAATACTGTGGATGTTTTTGTCAGCCACCCCCTTCTATTTTGGAGTCTTGTGTGTCATCATTTTTTTAAAACCAATGCTAAACTATGTGTATTGATTTCATGGTAGCTGCTTGATAGGGGTAAAAACACATCTTGCTGCCTAAAACAGGTGGCCACTTGATATGAGTTTTATTGACAGTCTTTTTATTTACATCATTGGGTGAATTTGCTTCAAAATATGAAGATAGAAGCTTAGGTGGAAATAAGCTGGATTTTTCAGAAGACTGTCAGACATGCGAAAATAACACAAGACAGCCACTGTACTATAAATGATGTTCAAAAGAAAGAAATCAAAACCTACAAGTTATGAAAACTGTCAGGAATAAGTGCAAAATCATTTGACAGTTGATAAAGTAGTCAGTCAATTTGCCCTGTGCCCTGCATGCAGTGCTATACTAGCTATAGAATAAATCCTGCATATTTATTGTACATGTGCATTAATTTGTGGCATATTTATGCAAGCTTCATCACTATTGTGTTTACAGAGTTACATTAGAAGATCTTTACAATGGAAAGTCAACCAAATTGCAACTCAGTAAGAATGTGATCTGTGCAGTGTGTAAAGGGTAAGAAGAAGACAGTACATGTAGTGCATTATATTGCTCAGGAAAATAGTGAAACTCTAACCAAAAGAATGAAACAGGTCTAAAACATGATAACAGTGTGACTACATTGTACTTGAACCAGGCCACCAGGAAGAAACTGTAAACTGATTACAATTACCAATTAGTGGCAAAGTTTCCTGAGAGGTCTGCAACAGTCCACACTTTCATCAGGTTTCAATTATTGTTATGGAACTATTGTTTGTATTCTTCAATGTTATTGGTTTATTTAAGAAAAAGATAGCTATCCTTTTATTTTCAAGTAACAATCTGATTGGTTAGCTCTCTTTCCCAAGTGGCCAAGTTCAGTTTTTACAGTTTAAGTAGTTAAACTGTAAGAAGTTGGAGAATGTTTTTTAGCCACATAATTTTGAGCTAAATTTATAGAATATGTTTGTTTATAAAATAATAAAATAATGCAATGACTCTGTGCTCCAATTGAGCATACTGGTTCTCAATTTATATCAGGCTGCAAATTAAAAGAGGAAATAAGTTTGTATGCAGCATGTTTTATGACAGTACATTACATGTCCATAGCTTAGGCTATATTTTCTTCATGGTCCTATCATAAACAAAAATAACATCATGAGCATAATTGTGGCAGGGCTGGTGGAAAAGCTGGAGCTGTTCGGACTTGCCCAGGGTGTAGAGGACGCGGCATCAAGGTGACCATTCGTCAGATTGGTCCTGGAATGGTCCAGCAAATGCAGTCATCTTGCAATGAATGCAGTGGTGAAGGTAATAATTTTTTTATATATATTTTCAGTTGTTCATTGATGCAAACACTCTCTGTAAGTACAGAGAACAAACATGTAGGATGTGCATAGTGATGAAGAACCATGGTGAATTGAAGTAGTCTGACAAGTTTGTTTGATGAAACGTCCATGCTGCCTTCCTACTGATTGCACTTAACTCATGATCAATAAAATGAACTAGCTTAGACATCAAACAATACATGTACAGCTGTACCTGGCCTTCCTGAAACATTCTGCACTTTGCATTATTAGCTTGTACTGATTATGGCTGCCTCGTTAGTTTTAACTGTGGAAAGAACACATTTAGTTGGCTGTAAAAAAATAATTAATTTTTATTTGCTTGTTTTATTCTTAGCTTAATTCTATAGTTGTGTGTTTTATAATTATTTCTAGTGTTTTTAGATCATTTCTAATTTTATCGAGGGCTGCAGATTATTAGTGCTATGCACCATTTAGTGTAACCATCTTGAAATAGAGTTTGTATTGTATTGTTTGAAAGACGAAGTCCATGTACAGTGGTAGCTATTCAAATAGTTGTCTGTCTGGGGTGTTGATTAAATAAATATCTTAGCTTCAAAAGTATACATGTCATGTGTTGTTTGTGATTTTTCAGGTGAGGTACTCAATCCTAAAGACAGGTGTAAGAAATGCCAGGGTAAAAAGGTCATCAAAGAAAGCAAGATATTAGAGGTAAAGTACAAGCACGCCCTGCTACATGTATTGAAAAGTAAAGCAGATGAAAATCTGTAAGCCATAGGACATGTGTACACCTTGCCTGGAGTCGAGTACTTCTCTGGTCCCACTCATTGGAACAGACAGTAACAAGAGCTACATGTATAGTAATGCTTGTGGTTGTTCTCTGCAGGTTCATGTAGACAAGGGTATGAATGATGGTCAAAAGATAACTTTCAGAGGAGAGGGAGACCAGGAGGTAAGAGACAAATGATGTGGCAAACTTGAGAGGGGTTGTACATCTGCAATTGTTATATAATTTGTTACAGGGATTGAAACTTAACTTTGGCCGAGTGACCATATGAAATACTCAAAAAAATGTACAATTTGTACCCACAAGCCCAAGGAATTCATATTTCATGGAAAATAAATGTTTGGTTTCCTGTCCAGCAATGATGGGAAACAACTGGTAATCTCTCTCCTCCGTAGAGGTACATTTATCTTTCATGCTGCCTTGACTGTGTAGGCTGGTAGTTTGGAGGCTGTGGAGTGGGAAAAATGGAAGCGTGCCCGAGACACCGTGGGAAGAGGGGCCTTTGTCGTCATCCCCAATGTGCCTTTCCACTCTCAATTAACTTCTTCCTCCCCAAGGGAACCTCCGTAGTGGAGAGAGTCTGTTAATGGAAAATTCACTTGCCTGATTTAGACACAAAAAAGAAAATGTAAATAGCCTTATATGTAGATGACGGATGGAAACAAAACACTACATGTATACTCGCATAAGAAGGCATTTGCTTGGCATGGTATAAACAGTGTTGTGTTCTCCATAGCAGTCTTGAAAAAAATAATGCATAATGGCGCATAATGTTGGAAAATTTCGAAAAATCTGTTTATAAGCTATGCTTTTTTCCCTCTGTAAAATTACGATAAATGTGGTCGCCAAATTCAAATCGTTTTCAAAGAAGGACACTTTGTGCCACTTTACATGGGGTTAGTACCGCTGACCAGAACAAGCCCACATTGAAATCGTTTGAAGAACGTTCCGACGATGTCAGTGTTTGTTTTCAACAGTTTTTCTTGTTGAACAGTCTTATTTACCGTTAAGGAAAGTAAATAAAAGAAATAAGACTAGAAACAGGTAAGAAAGACAAGCATACAAAAATTGTGATTAAATTTGTTTGGCTTAGTGATTATATTGGAAAAAACCCTGTTGATGAACAATCAGCCTTTTCTACTGCACCAGTCGCCAAATTGGCAACCTGCTCGTAAAATTTAGTTGCCAAATTATTTTTTCACTTGCCATGGCGACCAAAACAGTTGCAGCTTGGAGTGCTGCAAATAGCCACCGCTTCGTTGCAAAAAGCGTTCAATTTTTCGCTAAAAACATTGTGCAATTCGCATAATTCGCGCATAATTTGGGATTTTGGGCGCACAATTCGCCAAAAAATAGTGCATAATTTGCTGGAAAAAAAACGCATAATTCCGGAAGCCCTGATATTAATTACATTTTCTTGAATGTTTATAAATTTTTTAGTAATGTTGAGAAGGAAATTTTGTTTGTCTGTTTTCTTGTGGATGTAGTGTGGAATTGCACGTACAAACTGGGCAATTCCCATTTAGATGTTGTTTCTTTCTTGTAGCCTGGTGTGGAACCTGGTGATGTTATCCTGGTCCTGCAGCAGAAAGATCATGATTTGTTTACCCGTCAGGGAGACGATCTGTTCATGACGAAGAAAATTCATCTAGCAGAAGCACTGTGTGGCTTTCATATGGTGATCAAACACCTTGATAAGAGAGATTTAATTGTAAAATATCCAGCTGGACAGGTTATAGAGCCAGGTTAGTGCAGTAATCCCTACAGGGAATAGTAAGCACTTAATGACTGACCCCAAGGGAAACAATGAGTTTTGTTTCCCTGTGACCATCAATGTTTGCCAAGCAAAGTTGAGGAGAACGTTGAGGGATGAGGGGAAACAAAACTCGCTGTTTCTCTTGGGGCCAGTCATAAAATCACAAATAAAACAAAATACACAAAAACTATTAATTTTGCTTCATGTCGGCTGGCTACAAATCTTCATCATGTGCAAGGCAAAAGTTCAAGTTGTTGTTTGCTTAGGGAGTTAGTGAGTTTTGCTTGCCCTGGGGAGTTCTTGTGACCCATTTTCCTTCAATATTGGGAAGTAAATTTGAGTTGGGAACAGGTCTGTGTTGAAGCAGTTGTATTTAATGCCACTGAAAACCACAAGTGATACTTGCCTCAAGTATTGTTAAATGGGGTATAAACCAGTGATAATTAACAAGCAAAGAATAATTTTCTCATTCCTGACAATTACTCAGGGACCATTATCTAGATTATCATCATAATTATCCTTCGGTGTTAGAATTTTCAGCCAACTGATTTTCATTGATATCAGCTTGGAGGTAATGAAAAGGTTGTTCCTAAAGTACAATTTGCATCTTGGAAAATCTCAAGGGTCGCCGGCTTGCCCATTGCTATTAGTACTCTAGGAACATGTGGATGACAGTGACCTGTTGTTTATTTGTAGAGTTTGAAGTAGACTGTGTTTTGTAATAATGATTATTAATTTAATTTTGGTTAGGTTGTATAAGAGGTGTGGTTGGAGAAGGCATGCCAGGTTACAGAAGACCCTATGACAAGGGAAATCTCTATATCAAATTTGAAATTGAATTTCCACCCAATAATTTCATCCCATGCGACAAAATATCAGTAAGTATTTTTGGTGTGGACTGTGTATTTAGATTGATTACACTCAGTATTTCAATTAATGGTTTATATACATGTAACAACAGATACACTTTCAGCAAACTTTGTGTCAGAATTAACAATTTAGTGATGAGATATAGTGCAGATGTTTGTGTTATATTTGTTTGCCAGGCACACATGCATGAGTCAGTTTCTGTCAATATCCAATCGCAAATACTTGCACAAATCTCAATGTTGGTAGCTATAATATTACAATATGATGCTAGCAGAAATACATATACGTGTAGTTACTGTACATGTTTCTTCCCTCAGCTAACAAGTGAGAGGTGGAGGACAAAATGTAGTATAACATGTACAATGCAAGTGGTGTCCACATGTAACTGTTAAACTCATCATCAACAGATGAACTTGAGTGCTGGTGTCTTAAAGTTGTTAGAGCCAAGCAATGCTCGTGCACAGGAGTTGTCTATGGCAACCCTGCAAGCGCACACCACTTGGCACAGTCACACTAAACCACTCAGTAGAATACTTACTGACCAATACTTACCGAGCTCAAATGAAGAGAGGGAAGGGTGGGCTGGGCAAAAGATAGCAAGCGATTGGCCAGCGAGCAAAACTTTGCACAAACTGTGAGCAAAGGTCACAAGGAGCCCCTGCTTAAGGCTTGGGACTACCCCAAGCCACATGGGGGAAAAACACTGACCAGCATTGACTTGAGGTTAACTTTGCCTAAATTACATTTAGCTCCATTAAACCATGATTAATATTGATATATCCAAACTAAGTTAATGTAGTTTCATAGCAAACCTTGGTTGTCAAGGGCTGTAGCAGTACATCAAAAGTTATCCTGGGTAATTAACAGTGAAGTCAAGATAATTTCAGTTAATGAATCTCACTTGTATATGCCCTCCTTAGGAACTAGTATTGCATAATATGTTAATTAGAAATGTGATATGTTTGAATGTTCCCTGGATTGGTGTATTTATTGATAATTTTGATCCTTAATTGTCAACATAATCAAAGCTCTGTCTATTTGTGATAATGATGAGAATCTTGTATATCTGCGTATGTTTCAGTTACTTGAGTCATTACTTCCAAGTCGGCCTAAGCAGCCTTCACCAGGTGAGGATGCAGAGGAGGTGGATCTCACAGAACTTGATCCCAGGTACCACCAAAAGAGAAGAGAAGCATTTGAGGACGGCAGCGACGATGAAGCAGGGCATGGACCTCGTGTTCAGTGTGCGCATCAGTGAATAAAAACTATTTTAGCAGCCATCTTGTTAAGTGGCATTTTAAACTTGTTCCTCTGAGCTATTTGGGTGGGTTAGAGGCAAGTTATTCAAACATTCTCAAATCTTTGTACAGGATCGCTTTTCTGACTGATTAGAGAGACATTTACGAGGTTGCCCACACCATTCAACTGAGCTCTGATACACTATTCTCAGTTTTTCAGTTTTGTTTAGCTACAAAGAGAATGTACATTGTACAGCATGTGTCCCATCAAATGGACCTTTTTAGTGGGCATTGGCAGGCATATAACATGTTATGACAGCTAGATGTAGTCAGTTGATACCATTATTATTTTGTGCATATGTGTCAAGTAATGTTGGTTATGGATTTATTGTTCATAGCCAGCATTACTTAACATAATAATGTCTCCAACCTCTGAGAACATTTATTAAATTATGTAACATATCCATACTTTGTTTCACTGAGACCATTCTTCCTTTCTGACAACAGTAATTAAATGCTGCAGTACATGCATGTTCATAAAATGATTACAGAATTGTTTAATGTCATAGCAGGTTGAGTGAGCTAATTTTGAATCAGTGCAAGAAATAACTGTCTCCTCACGCAAGGGGATGTATGTTGTCTAGCATTTTGCATCAAGGATATTCACAAACGATTAGGAATTAGCTGTGCAACCACCTTGCCCTTGTAATAACAAACCTTTTAAGTGTAATATTGCTGATATAAATATTTGTGGTGAATGTCTACTGGTTCAAAATTACCTCAAGATCCATGAGTTACTGTGAAGATGTACATTAACTAAAGGGAGAATGGTGCAATTAAAATGCACCAAACTTATAATTTTTTTAATTGTTTAAGAGAGTAGGTATGAAAAGCGTTTTAAAGGTTATTTGCTGCAAGAAACAGCAGCTACTAACAAACTGATTGCCTGTGGATAATAAAGTGTCGCGTTTGAATCGACCCTTCGTTATGCCTTCAAAACACAGTGTATATGGTTCACTGGTGACATTATCGACTTTCATGGAAGAAGATGTTTGTGATAATTAGCTGATTGTTACATAACATTCCTGAACTAGTATTGTGGCATGAATTGTACCAGAGGTACAGGAAGAGACCGTCTCACCCTCGGGTGTAAGAATCTGTAACACTCACCAGTGACGTATAACAAATAAAACAAAGAAGTCAACATAATAGCCCTTACCCTAACAACAGCTACAAAACAAAGGAAAAATTCACAGGTTCTTACACCCAGGTAAACCCAATAGACCCTCCATATCAATCACAGTCTAAGTTAAGAATGGCAAAAAAAAAATGAAAGAAAAGGCAAGTGAAAACTCTTTCTTTTATCTCAAGTTTGTCTGAAGTTAAAAGACGTCAAGAGACGAGCACGACGACGTTCTTTGTATGTGATGCTGTGCCTCGTATACCGAGAATTTGTTAGAAATTCCCGCGGGTTTCATTATATCGTCACAGATTTGACCTTCAATAATCCTTGAATTTGAAAGTGAAGAATGATCCTCGCAGTGAATTTTCCAATTTAAGCAACTGGAAAGAAGAAGCCTGAAAAAAATCAGGGCTTCAACGGGATTCGAACCCGTGACCTCCGCGATACCGGTGCGATGCTCTACCAACTGAGCTATGAAGCCACACATTGGGAGCGAGGTCAATTTGTTGAGTTCATATCTTCCCGTAAGGAGTGAAATGATGTAAGTATATATGAAATAATTCAAATATATGAATTATTTCATATATACTTACATCATTTCACTCCTTACGGGAAGATATGAACTCAACAAATTGACCTCGCTCCCAATGTGTGGCTTCATAGCTCAGTTGGTAGAGCATCGCACCGGTATCGCGGAGGTCACGGGTTCGAATCCCGTTGAAGCCCTGATTTTTTTCAGGCTTCTTCTTTCCAGTTGCTTAAATTGGAAAATTCACTGCGAGGATCATTCTTCACTTTCATCTATGACCGCAGTTCAAATATATGAATTATTTCATATATACTTACATCAATCCTTGAATTTGTCATCAGGTATTGTCCACTTGTTGGATTAGCATAAAGACGAAAAGGTGAATTCTGATTGGTTACCTGAGCAATCCGAATTTTGCATTAGCAACCGCTAAGATGGACCACTCGGAAATATTTTCGGCAAATTACTTTTCTAAAACATTGCTCAAAAGAAAACTTTTTCTTAAGTGGAATTATAATTTCCTTTATGTATAACACCCGGTTTATGGGGAGGATGATTTAAAATGGCCTTCCTCCTGAGCTCGTGCCAGAGTATACTTCAAGAAAATCCTATGTGTACTTTACTGCTCGCCGCCGATGTCAGTGGACTAAACATAAATCCCTTGATCAATCAGCTTTCTTTGAAATTAATCGTTACAAGGGATGTATCTACTATTTTTTTTTTACGAAAAAACAGAATTCGATGCATCGCCCTCTCTGGGAAGCCCTGTCCTACCCTCGGAGGGTCGTGTGTCATTAGCTGGATCGTGGAATCGAGGCTAAGTGCAATGGCGACTGTACTGAGAAGTGTAAAGGAAATCGCACTGCGCGCAATAGACAACTTTGCGCCCGAACTTTTTCAGCTAAACCAAAAGATTTGGAGAA
>OZ026606.1:25580837-25638337 GCA_964020085.1 Micromussa lordhowensis
TAGCAATGCAAGATGTTCGAGTATTGTTCCATGGAGTATCATCTCATGCTAGTGCATTCCCATGGGAGGGAGTCAATGCATTAGATGCTGCTGTTATGGCATACAATGCTCTGAGTGTACTGCGGCAACAGCTGAAACCATCTTGGCGTCTTCATGGTGTTATAACAGATGGAGGAGCGAAGCCTAACATAATTCCTGAAAAGGCTTCATTAGCATATTATGTGAGAGCTCCAACTGAGAAAGAACTAGGCAGTTTTCGTGAGAAAGTGCATAGATGTTTCGAGTCTGCAGCCCAGGCAACTGGTAACTCTTATTTTTAAGAACTACAACATGCCAGTGCTTTAGCTACGTGTAGTCCCAGAATACATCCATACTCACCCCACAGAGGGGATTGGACAGAGTTCTAAGGGGGGTGGGGGTTCTCTAAGACCAAAACAAATAAAGATATGTATCAACCTTAATTAGAATTTTCAGAGGGTTTGGGGGGGGGGGGGGGGATCTTGGAAAAAATCCCTTCTGTGGGTGAGGTATGGATATTTTCTGCAATGACGCAGTAATGAGCAATTTCAGGATTAGGTTTTTTGGATTATCCAGAATAATGAAAGCTGGGGTTAAAAATATTAAAACTGGAATGGAAGAAGCTAGTAAATGTCATGATTATTCTGAATGCCAAAAAAACAAGTTAATATAGTATTAGATTCATTTCTGAGAGCTTTCTGTGGGATCATTAACATTTACTAATGCCAGGGTACACCAGTATATCAGGTCAAATCTTTAATCTTAAAATTAATGACATCACAAACCCTCACGACATTTAAGACGAGAATAAGAAAAAATGACCTTTCAGACCTCATTGACAACAATAGCAGTTGCCGCAAACTATGTAAATCGTGAACAGAATCGTTTTATATTATTTTATATTATTATTATTATTATTATTATGTTGTAAATAAGTATTTATCAACTTCAACATTTATTTATTAATTTTTGTAAACTTGTTATTAGTTATTGACTTTGATTAGGTGTCCCCAATTAGCTAATTTATAGCTAAATACACTGACATTCAAGACCAATTTTTTTATTTCCTCTAAACTACAGGTTGCACTGTGGACATAGACTGGAATCCTGTGTTCTATTCTAATGTGGCAACTAATGAACATTTAGCAAAGCTGTACCAACAGAATGCAGAGGAACTTGGCTTGACTTTCCCATCACGAGAGGAACAGGCTAAAGCAGCTGTTGGTTCCACAGACATGGGCAATGTGTCACATGTAAAACCATCCATTCATCCTTTCTTTGACATTGAAACATCTGCCGCTAATCATACTCATGAATTCACTTTGGCATCAGGGACAAAGGAAGCCCACTTAAGGGCAGTCATTCAATCCAAAGTTTTGGCCATGATGGCTTTGGATGTCTTATGCATTGATCAATTTTGGGAATCGGTTGTGACAGACTTTGAGAAAGATCATGGAAGGATGAAACCTCGGGTGACATGATCTATGTTCAAAGACAGTTTAGTGGTCATTTAAAGGACCCTAGTCAGTCTCCGCCATTTTCGATGCTATCGAAATTATTGATATTGCATGGTGAAGCGAAATCGTATTGCTTTTCTGTAAGTTGTGTTTTCTGAAAGTTTGTTATCTTAAGTAGTTTCACAGTGATTTGCTTTGATTCGACATGCTCCGAATCAAATATAATAGCCGAACTCTCGCATATAAACAAAAACAAAGGTTTGGCCAGCTGACTAGGGCCCTTTAATGAGCAGGCCAAAAAACTCTTGAATACTGGTGAGTTACAGTTGAACCTTGTCTGACTGACACCTCCCTGGGCAAACACATTCCAAAAGTAGACATTTAGTCATGATCGCAGCTACAAATTAACGCTACCTTTCTTAAAGTGCCACTATGACGAAAATCGCATCCTTCAAATCCAAGCCATTTTAAGACAAAAACAAGTAGTCTATACAAGATTAAAAATGCTGTTTACTGTTTTCAAATATCTCTTTTCGTTCCAGAGATATTAAAGTTTTAAAAATATGCAAATTAGCCAAGTGATGACGTCATTTACTCAACCACATTCTGATCAAATATGATAAACAAGGATATCTCAGTCAATTTGTATAATAAATGTTTGAATTTTTACAGTAAGATTCTACTAGAGGTGTTCTACAATATGAGCTTAACAATTTTGTTACCATGGCAACATACTAGGTTCCAGACCTCCACAATATTTAAGACTTTTCTGACCACTTTCAGGGTTCTATATTGATATTTGCCAATGGTGCCTCATCTGCATAATCCAGCAAGCATATAAACACATTAGGTTGAGTTCATAGCCTTGTGTAATGTTTTCCAAGCTTAAAATCACTAAAATATAGATATCAGGCTAGAGGGGACTGGAAAAGAGTGGGTTGTCATGGGAACGGAATTGTTATAGCTGTGGATGTGTTACATTTAGAACTGTCGGCCTACCAAGTTTCAATGGTTTCTGCTGCAAATTGACTGAGATAGCGCTATTGATATACCTCATGTAATATTTGGTTGAGTGTATGACGTCATCAGTAATGTCATTTGCATATTTTACTCATTTTTCAAACTTAAATATCTCCTGAACCAATGCAGATATTTGTAAACGGTAAACAGCGTTTTTAATCTTTCGTAGAATTCTATGTGATTAACCCAAAAAATCAAGGGGTAAAAATTTGATCATAGTGGCACTTTAAGTTGACATTTCTCCTAGATGTAGATGGACACGTTTTCTTAACACAAGGGTGTTCAGTTACAGGACGTCCAGTTACACACCCCAGGTAAAATGCCAAAATATGGGTCAGTGCAAGGATTATTGGGGACAGATTGGCTAGGAATAGTGGAACAATAACAAACACTGGATTCTGACTAGTTTAAAATTATTTTGTGAGGACAAATTGTCATCCATTCAGTCATAAAGTGACATGAACCACTGAAGCTTCATTGGTGGTCAACTCAATTGGTTAACATACATCTTAGAATGTGTGACGGGAGATAACAGTGATAAATCGTCTAATTATCATTTCAGGCTTCTTTGTTTTGAAAACAAATTATGTAAATGTAAATCTACAATATACAATAGGTAGTAGTGTTGTCAACTTTTCTGGTAATATTTCCTTGGGAACAGGTGAAGTGCTATTGAGTGTAAATTTTGTGCTAAATTCTTGTCATATTTGGAATAACGTTGTGCATAGCATTGGTACTTACGGATAGATTTTGCATTCAACAACAACTTCAAGTTGTAAACAACAGTAGTGTCCAACCTTAATCACCTAGGCCTGGCCTGTGGTTCTCTTGTATTCATATTTTCAACAATGTAGAGCCATATAATCTTCTAGAGTCTTCAGTGAGTCTGGATAATGGAGTAAAAATTCTCTGACTTGAAATGGTCAGAAATATTTCGTGAAAAAATATGTCTTGGTCTTTCCTTAGGAAAGAGGTGTCTGTCTTTAGGAAGCTGGATTCATGTAGCACTGCACACATCCGAGTGGCTCTGGCTGTTACGCTTAATCCGTAAATCAATAAGTTACACTCGACTCCCGATAACTTCAATCCTCGCTACCTCACTCGATTTTCCCAGAATTTCCGTCATACGAACCTCCCGTTTACTCGAGCCAATTTCGTTTCCCTTCGGGCCATTTTCTGTGCGATTTTAAAGTCGATAACTCGAACCATGCTTGTCAATACGTGACAACTCAAAACAATCAGTACAGTAGCCCAAAAAGTTTCTCGAGAAAGTAAATCGCCTGAGCTCTGTAGTAGCAGCGCGACGTTGTTCTCTTTTAAACCTGCAAAGTTCGGAGTAACTGGTCTTTTCCTGCCTCTTTGCTTTGCTTTCTTTTGCTCCCCATCACGTTTATACATTTGTTTTAAACTCCCGATAACTCGAACCTTTTTCTAATTCCCTTGAAGGTGTGAGTTATTGAGAGCTGACTGTACTTAAATTTGGCTATACTTCTAGCTGGCCACGAGTGGCTAATGTCAGGAATAAGTCGCATACCTTTTTTGGCTCACAATCTTCATTGGGAAATTCGGGCCCATCCCTGACTGTAATTTACTGAAGCATATCAGTCATTATTTCACTTAAGGAAGGTAACTGCTAAACCAGTCGATTATTTTGGAATGATTAAACTGAAAACAGGCGCGGATCCAGGATAAATGGTGACTCCAAAACAACGAGTGCCTTCTAGAGGGTGGGGGGTCGGGGTTTCCCATGTAAAAAGGACGGGGGTGCTTATAGGGTAAGGTAAAGATAGACACGGTATTTCCTTCAGGACTTAACAATACAGAATTAAATTACTCAAAGTACCTAACTATTAAATCACTAATAACTACTTCTTCAATAAAGGAATACCACTACTATAAAGGAAATAATAAGAAACCTGCTTTACAAGGAAGCCGTGTCTAAAAGCAATTAGTAGAATTCTACTAGTATACTAATGCAAATGCTGCAATCTGATTGGCTGAGCTACCCGTATACTATCAGCCATTAGAGTACAGTTGGCCGCCGGTCGTCCACGAAATGCGATGTTTTTATAGTTTTCCGACGTTTTGGAAGGAATTTTAGATGTAAACAGGTAATTAAATTCCTGAGAAGACTAAAAGAAGCACTTTTAAGGTTTCTTGACTTAAAAAACTTGAAAATATTGAAAAAGCGGTACGCGTGTAAACAACTGCAAATTTGCCAAGGACAGTTCGATACGTGCAACTTTGTTTATGGGTAAAGTTCAATAATGCGTGGGAAAATCATTGGAAACCGTTATTTGCGTTAATTTCAGTTAGAATTCTACTCTCTCGATTTCTATGAGGCGATAGTTGATTCGGCCTTCGGCCTCATCAACTATCACCTCATAGAAATCTCGAGCTCATAATCTAATTGTTAAATAATGATAATTAGTATATACCACACAAGTGAATAGTACTTTTCGCGCGCCCTGATTGGCTAGCTCGGAGGTAATTTGCCAAGTACTATTCACCTCCGAGCAGCCGAAGAAAAACAAAGTGGCTTTTGTCGCTATATTTTAACTAATGAAGTTACTCTTTGGGCTGCTAGTTATTCAGCTTGTGTGGTATATACTAAAACAATTATTCACCTCGGTGTCGGTGAAAGTGGTGGATATTTACCTTGCTGCTTCACGGCTCGGTAATAGATCTGCACGGATTATCACACATTGCTCTCGCTCATCTGAAGCAATAGAGCAGCTGCACTGGCCGACTCTTTCCAGCAGACGCTCTTATCACAAGGCTAAACTCGTTTTTCTCTGTCTTCAATCATTAGTTCCTAGTTACTTTTCATTATATTTTACTAGATTTTCGAACATTCACAATTACTCCACACGGCAAAGTATGAGGCTATCCCTACCAAATGTTAAACGAAATTTTGGGAAAAGGACCGTTGAACATTGTAAATAGTAAAAACATTCAAACGTTCTGCCGCCAAGCAAGGCATTTCTTTTTATCTTAACTTTGGTTTTAGCCTTGAAATGTGATTTTGTAAACTATTTTTAAGATACAGGGCCCCTATGGAGACCAGCCTTAGAGCTGAATGGGCTACCCTGTTTAAATAAAATAGACTTACTTACTTACTTACTTACCTCCACTTCGGTGAATAATTGTTAATTATTATAATTCTTTAATTCAGATTTAAATTCATTAAGAGAGGGTGACTGTCGGATATTCAAGGGTAGACTATTCCACAGTACAGCTCCGCTGTAGGACGGGCTGTGGGATGGCAAGCGAACAGTCACTATCTCTTAGGTTATCGCTTAAAGTATCGGAATGGAAGACAAAGTGCGAACTAAGATAGTCCGGAACCATATTATTTACAATCTCATACATCATTGATTTGTCAACAAGGCGTTGACGATCCAGTCATCTGCAACAATTCATCAGTACTACGATTGTAGTGGAGCTCGTCGTACCTTTTATGGGTCAAAAAAGCGGTTTTAATACCTCTTGGAATGTTCAGCCTCATGAGGTCCACAATGGGTGCTTTGCTATACGAGCTCACCGCGTCGATTTTATATGGGTGTCCCCGTCCTGTTTTTTTTTTTATCCCTAACGTCTCCTTTTTGGGGTTTCTGAGTAATTCTGAAAAATCTGACCGATTTCCGTATAACGGTGGAAACCGGTGTGGATACAGTCTCTCTGTGTTCTGTTTGGTCTGGTTCTATTTACATGTGTAAACTGGTGGGAACCGAAGGGAAACTGGCTGAACACTGACTACACAGAGTATCCAATATTAGACTAAGCAGGTCTTTTACAGTGACACAGACAATTTTTTAAAGTAACAGAACAGAATATGAATATCGAATGAAAAGACTGCGGTTACTTCTTATCATTACATTGTGTTGGCCTGCACAGGGACCAGTTGTCCAAATTAAAGCCGGACCGGGATGACGCTATCCGTCAGATGTAAATGTTTCCACTAGATAATGGTTTGTCTGAAGCCAGATGAATGTGATGGCTACCACTTGGCACACACCAATCAACGCCAGTGATACAACTAAAAGCTTTATTAAGAAGATAACACAAACCGCCGTGATAAACATTGTATTCCAAAGCATTTTTTACAGAACTTGTCGTTTCGCTTGCTGGTCTAGACACATTTTCAAAAGTGACCATTAAATATTTTTTTGAAAACCATATATTGAAAATAAATTCTGATTACAATATTTGAGATGCTTTTGTTAACATGTCAGTTGACTTCGTAAGTTTAAGACCATTATTTCAGAAAGTGTTAGATTCCTCCAGTTTCCAAGGCTTGAAGTACTTCGGTAAACCAACAGAATGCAGCTTACAGGTCCATAAAACGTTTTTCTGAAACTGTAACGTAGCGTTGTTACCTGCTGCTGTTGCTAAATTCGAGTCCTCTTTGTCGTTTGCAGTATTTATCAGTTTATTTGTGTTGTTGTTCTACTATGGAGCTGCAAGCGAGAGAGGCAGGCCGATCACCGATGTGAAACGGGCTTCCAACTGAATGTAGGTGTAACCAACGCACCACTATAATTTAGGGCGTAAAGAAGTTTTAATGTAATTTCGAACGACTAGAACTCTTAACTTGATTGGTTCTAGGATCAAGGTAACAAACATTAAGAGCGGAAGAGTGGAAAAACTAATTACAACAATGGAAACAACATAGGAAATACAAATAACAAAGGAAATACGAGGCAATCGAAGAAAGAAGACATTACCTGACGATCTGGGAATACGGCGAACGAAATAGCATAAAGGACGTAACGTAGTTGTAACTGAACTTGTGAACTCGAGAGAAATACTTTACGATTTACATAAACTGCGCGAAGGTAGAACTATTTTAAATGCATAGCCGCGCGGACTGGGGCGAGGCGGGGGAATGGTTTCTACAGTAGGTAAATCTATTTATTACTGCGTTGTTCCTACTTCTATGAATCACCGCCACATTCACTTTAAATATCTAGATCTGTTATATTAATACTGTGCTTGAATTTCCGTGAATTGAATTTCGCGGATAAGTGTACGGTGACCGGTATATCGAGTTGAACACTCGAAGATAGAATTCATATCCACAAGCGGGCATGTAATATTCTGGCCCGGGTTGTTCGAAAGGTGGATAACGCTATCCACCGGATAAATCACTATCCAGTGGATAGCGTGGTTTGTTTTGTTAACACTTATCCGCTGGATAGTGATTTATCCGGCGGATAGCGTTATCCAGCCTTTGAACAACTGGGGCCAGTTTACTAGGATATCTAAAAGATAGTAATGCTGCGGCACGCTGTGGATAAGGACATATTTTACGTAGTCATTGACAATCTATCTGCGCGTTCCAAGTCTTACAGTATAACCTTTATTTCTTAAAGTAGTGTCAAATAGTGGTGTGTAACTTAAAAACTGTTCTTTTTTGTCAACTTAATGCATCATGACGAATCGATGGCGAGGCGTGACAAGACAAGGGATCGAGACAATAAAGCACATACACAAAATACACACATGATACACACCTACCTCCCCCAAGTTTACCAGAAAATCGGATGAAATTCGAAAGATGTGGAAATTCTAGGAGCAGAAATCTCACTTGCAAATTCGGTATTAGTACGCATCAAGTCTAGAGCGTTAACAGTATCGAAAATGCGTTGATCGCTAGCCTGCGAACTATTTTTGGCTGTCGCTTGTCTACGCTGGCGGCACCAGTAGCAGCCGGAAATAGGTCTGCGTTCGCAGGCTAGTCGATCGCCGGATATGTGAAACTGCTAAAACTGTTTGGATGAAAATGAATTGATCGTTATTTACTAAACTGCGTACAGAAAATAACTTATTTATGCTCTTAACTCTGTAATGATGAAAAACAGAAGCAATACACAATAATGAATTTATTGTATAGGAGCCTAGGTCGAGCAGTGCTATAATGCGACCTGCTAAACGCTACTTACAGAAGTATAAGAGATAGGAAAAAACAAACTGAATCTAAACTCACTCTTACAAGAACTGAATAAATTAAATTCCAATGTGCAAAGGAACATAAAGACGCGAGTCGAGTTTATCGTGGACATAGCCGTCTTTAGCCGAATCTGACTTCCACCTTCCGTGAACTTTGAAAAGCCGATCTGGAACATCCAGATTTGCAGCGGAAGTAGCGCCTCCAGACCTAAAGCTGTGATTACTTAACTTTGAAGGATCTAATCCAATAGCTTTCAACTTTTCCTTAAGAATTTCTCTCGCCCTGCTAGGAGTGAGGGGCTTTGAAGACAAGACATTGCTCTTCAAATTCTTGTCGTACCGTAAGGATCTGAAAATGAAATTCTGAGAAAATGAAGGAATCCTGGCAGCTTCTAAGTACTTAATAAGGTATGTATAAGGGCAAGTAAAATTACCAGTCTTAGCAATATAAACCCAGGAACCCTCTCTGTACTTGTCAGTCTTGCTAACTTCTATGAAAATCTTATGATAAAGATCTTCAGTTACAATATTCGATCTCCTAATACTTAAAAGCTCGGAAATGCGGAAAAAGCCAGCGTATGCGAGTAAACACATACAGACAAACCTGATATTAAGTAAGTTACTACTTTCCCCGTAACGCTGCAAAATTAAGCCAAGGATCTCTGGGGTAATGGGCTCCGCCTTCTGACAGGATTACGAGGAACACGACTGGAAGCCTCAACAATAGACTTGACAAGAAACTTGTCGCACGGATTGCGATTCTCAAAACCTGCTAACTTATGTACCCAATTAATAGCGTAAAAAACGCTGTAAATGGTGGAACTACCTAATGAATTTTCTAGTAAATGATGCAAATACAAGGAAACTGTGAATGAAGTAGCTGGGAGAAAAGAAACCTCCCCAGAGCTAAGCAAGCACCACGCTTTAAACTTACAAAATGATTTGCAATAATTAATAACTGTGTTATCAGCTCGAGAATTAAAGGCAGAGAGCCAAAACTTCTCACAAAGTACAACACCAAACGTCCGACTGGCAGCTGCTTTAACATCTGAAGCAAAAAGTAGAGAAAATACAGTAACAAAAGTGAACAAAGGAGAAATATATCAGAAAAATACAAAGCGCAGTGAAACACGGCAAGGTTGGGTCCAAGTGATTCCAAAAGACAGCAAAATATTGCCACTAAGGGTCCAAGTGGTCCCTACATATTAAAAAAGACCAAGTGGTCAACAAAAACAAGGATCCAAGTGCATCCGAGGATACTCAGATACCATGTGTGCATGAGTGCAAGAACTCTACAAACTGCAGAGAAAACCCCCTACATGTCTGAAAAAGGAGTGGGCAACGTAAGGCCTCTCTAGGAAAAACGCAAGAACAGGACCCCTGAACTGAAATTAGGTGATCCAAAAAGGGAATTTTTATAATTTCCCAAAACGAAAACATCAGTACCCAAGGGGATCTCGAAAATATCAGAGAATATGGGAGACAAACCCTCATCCGTAAAAATTAAAGGCCAAAATGGTGCGGAAGGCCAAGCAGGAACGACAAGTGTAGCTCGACCGCCGAAGGCAACCATGTGATTAAGGACCTTGGGGATGAGAAAAATAGGAGGAAGGAGCCAATTATTCTCACCCGCCCAAGAAACAGAAAAGGCATCAACCGCCTCTGTACCAGGGCACCAAAATCTGCTATTAAAACGGGGCAACTGAGTATTCTCATGGTTCGCAAACCGGTCAACAGAGTGAGGACCCCATTTTTCTTCGGCCAAAAGGAAATAGTCCCCCTTGACCCGCCAATCATCATAATCCACAATTCTGCTCAAAAAATCAGCTTTGTCATTAACCGATCTCGGGATCCATTCAACTTCTAATGTGACGCAACTGAGCAAGCACATAGTAAAAATACGCAAAGCTAAACATGGTAAATCTTCCTACATGCTTCCTACTTCAACAATTCTAGAAACACTCTGATTATCAGTATACCACTTAATAGTGTGCCCTTTGACTAAAGGCAAAAAAGATTCTAGACCCAGAGAAATAGCCTTAAGTTCCCTGTAAGAGGAGCTCTTCTGAGCCTCTTCAGCACTCTACAACTTGTGAGACCGGATATGGTGTTATGAAAATCTAACATATAACTGGCGCAACCTGTAGAACTCGCATCGGAATAACATACACAGGTGTAATGGGACTGTTTAGGAAAGGAAAGTTCTCTTTCCAAAAACATAATTCATTAAGAGTTGGACCCGACAGGGAAATTTTGTCATCCCATGTAGGACTTCTTAAAATATCAAAGTGGGAATACCTTGTCATAATACGAGTAATATTACCAAAGACGAAACCCATTGAGATAATCTTACCGACAAAGTGAGCCAATTTTCTAGCAGTACTTGAAAGATACTGAGAACGAATTGAATCAATAACCTGTACGACACTGAGAATCCTTTCTGAAGGAATGGATATCGCATGAATGGATAAATCAATACAATAACCCAACCACACTAAACGAGAAGTTGGTTGCCAAATCGATTTACTGTCATTGGGCAGGAAACCAGAAAGCTGAAGCGAAGTCTTAACAAATAATGAAGCAGCTTCACAGCGAGCGAAATCACGGGCGGAACCAAGCCCGTCATCAAGGTAAACTGTTATTCTGACAGCATGACTTCTCCAATATCTGACAAGAACACGAACAACCTTAGTAAAAATATAAGGAGCTGAGGATAACCCAAAAGGGAGAACTGTATAAAAGACAAAAAACTTCCTTACACCATTTACAACCCAAGAAAATCCTAGAAAAGTTTGATGTTCCTGCAAAATATCAATATGGTGGTAGTCAGATTTAAGATCAAATTTAAACATGAAATGATCAAAGGGAAGATAAACACAAGCGTTTCTGATATCCTCAAACTTAAACTTTTCTTTCCAAATATGTTTATTGACATGCCTAAGGTCTAAAATCAACCTCTTCTTGCTGCGACTCTGTATAGAAACAGACAAAGGATTGACGACCTGAGGAGGACTAGATACTTGAACAACTGAGCCTGACAGAATAAGCTCCTGAATAGCCTCCGAAACAAAATCAGCGTGTATAAGCGCTGAATGGTTATTGTCAAAAAATGCATTCTGGGGAACTGTAATAAAAGGAATGATATATCCCTTGTCAATAACCCGGAGAATGAAATCATTTGCGCCTAACGTATGCAACCAAAAACTGAAGTGAGCCCTAAGCCTACCCTTGACCGATTGAATACTATTGGGAGAATTCTCAAATTCAAAACACTCCTCGAAAACTGGACCGTCGTCCGAAATACCTTCAAGAGTTTCTTTCACTGCTTTACGCTCGGCAATGAAATTACTGCTGCCCAGAAGGATCGCTGTCTTTACTTGGCAAACTTTGGAGCTGTTTGTAGGTTGATCCGGCAGTGAAGTATAAGTTGGGGCAATTGGCTCTCCAATGACCGGTCTTGCCACAGGCGAAGCAGATGTCATAACGGCCTTTAGCAAAGGGGCCCTTTGACGTTTGAGGACGAATATTAGTAAAATTGCTTGGAGTAATAGAGGAGACAGCCGATGAAAAACCGGATGACGTGCCAGGACGCTGAATGACCTGTAGAAATGGAAGAAAGAGAAAACTAAGTGACGGTCGATTATAGGCACTGAAATGACCTAAAGTGAGAGCACAAAACGTGGTGAACCTATTTAACGAGAACCGAAACAATAAGCGTGATAAACACGCCTGAATGCTGCATGTACCCATGACATAACCTCCATACGACACGTAATTCCCAACGCACCGAGCATAAATACATTAGCATCCGTTTGTTTTAATTCTTCTGCAAGTTTTAGTAACGACGATTTCTCTTCGAGCCCATTGAGCCGCTAAATATACGAATTTTACACTTAACGCGCATACAATTATTCCTCGTTCTTTTATCCACTGCCGAGCCAAACGAGCCGCTAAATATATGAACCCAACACTTAACGCCATACAAATGTTTCCACTGCCGAGCCAAGCGAGCCGTTAAATATATGAACCAAACACTTAATGCGCATACAATTATTCCTCATTCTTTCATCCACTGCCGAGCCAAACGAGCTGCTAAATATATGAACTCAACTGACACATACAAGTTTTTCCACTGCCGAGCCAAACGAGCCGGCTCGTTTGGTGAATGTTTAAAAGTGGCCCTGCATTCTGTAGTTGTTTAAAATAAGTTGTCACAATTAATCGTCCAAATTAACCCGGGCGTCCAAACTTTCAAACTTTGTACAAACTTTCACGTACTGCATTAAAAACAAAAGCAAGATTCGTGAAAGTCAATCATGATCTCCTGCACATCGTTTTACAGATAAATCAGAGCAAAATTTCATTGGAATCCACGCGAAAAGACTGTAATAACATCCTCGTGTTGTTCGTGGCGCAGATTTCCAAATTGTTTGCAAGAAACAACAAGGACACATTATTACATATGACGCATAGCTGGTGATCGTGAAGGGATCGTGACAAAAGCACATGGTGATCTTAACTGTCTGGACATGAATTGATACACATCAACCTCCTCTTTACCAAATCCAAATAAACAAAAGACCGAGACCGCTACGAAATTGACGCACTAGGTTTTAAATTTAGAAGCGACAATTAATCGTCCAGATAATTCTGCATTAACGACAACAGCAAGGGTTGTGAAAGCTAAGCACGATCTCGCTCACATTGCTTTACAGCAGGTAAATCACAGCAAACCATAACGAACCTTAATCAACTGCAATCCACGCGAAAAGGGACGACAGCACAACGGTGTCACAACCTCGCGTGTTGTTCGTGGCGCAATACATTCTGGTAGAAGGCGCAATGCATTCTGGTACAAAGGCGCAGTGCGTTCTGGTAAAAAAAGGTGCAATGCATTCTGGTAAAAAGTGGTGAATTCGAGAATCGTACTCCCTTTAATATATTCTTCTTAAATCCAGTTTATGTTGCTGCTCGCTCGCTACGCTCGCTCCGCAGCAATTATACAATTTTCCGAAGATTTCCGACCACTTTCCGAAGATTTTCCAAAATTGTTGCGAAGGCCAGACGAATGTTTCCGAACATTGCCGAAGATTTCCAAAGATAACCGAAGATTTCCGAGGAGGGACAGATGATCATACAGCAACACATCTGAGTATTTTTTAAGACATTATGTAGCTATAGCAATGGTAATCTTAAGACTTGTGAAAACAACATGATATTTTCACGTGTGAAATAACGTGTTATTTATTTTCACCTTTGGAGATATTTTTACGCGCGAAAGCTCACCTGGTATTTCACTGGTGTTTATATAATAAAAACGAATATTTACGGTCTTTTATGAGACGCTTATAATAATAATATAATATACGGCATTTATATAGCGCTTTATCCTGACACTCAAAGCGCTTTACAACACTTTGTGGGGGACTTTGCCAGACTGCTTATTTATAGGCGCAAATTTTGCAGCCACGCAGTTCACAATCGTATTAGAGAGAATAGTGGAATATATAGGTCCCCCCAGAACAGAATAAGTGATAAGCCATTACACCGGGGACAATGTCCCCTACTCTTTTCGAACAGTGTGTGGGTTTTTTAACGTCCCACACCAGTACTGTGAGACGGGGCCTACGGTTTATCGTCCTTATCCGAGAAGACTTGAAAGTCTAACCATTTGCAGATGTCATTACAAAGGCAGCACTTTCTCCTCAGTCATTTAAAGACCCTGAGTGTTGGTCCGGTCGAGGTTTTGAACCTGCCGGTTCAAACCTCGACCGGACCAACACCTCGAAGACGGACCTCGAAGTCGGACTTCCCGCACGGCAGTCCGGTACTCTACCAACTGAGCTAACCGGTCTTATCAACGTGATATTGTTCCGCAAGTACTGTAAAAGAAACTAGACAAATTAAATGATGATATTTTATTAATATTGCACTTCATCGCGATGAACAACTACAGTAAAACCATTTTTAATGAAAAAGAGTTTCTTGCCAGACTAAACTTTCGAATTTTTTACTGGACATCTTAAAATCTGTATATTGTAAATCTTTATTTTTGAAGAGGTCCTCCAATTCCTTCCTACACTAACAATATTAATGTGCACCTAAATTTAACCTAATTAAAAAAAAAATCCTTTACTTACATGTGTGCGCAGTTGTGGGTTTACCTTTAAGTGTGAAACTGGCCAGTAACGTCAATCTTTTTAAGAGTGTACTGCGTACATTGAAGTTTAAGCCGTTTTCCTACTCATACCATCGATATTTGATGATGATTCGATTTCTTAGTGACAGATATTTTTAATTTATTAGGCCTCGACCATCAATACGCATTTTGGTAGGATTTTAATTTCACTTTCACTTGTATATATCTTAGATTAGTTTAACTATTTATTATTTTTAGTTATATTTTTTCTCCCATAACTTTTTCGCTTTAGGTATTAGCTTTTGTTTAGTTTTAAATGTTAAGATGCACGTACGTATTCTGAACAAGCTCTATGAGCTCCTAGACGTAACGTGGGTAAATAAAGTATTGCATTGTAATGTAATATTTATTGTTAGTCATAGCGTAAAAAATGGTTTGATTTTTTCCCACGGCACTTACAAGAATAGTGAAGTTTACACTAATTTCAACTATGAATATTGCTTTTGGGTTTAGAAGGGTGCACCCTTCAGAATCTGATTGATAATTGATTCGAATATTGTAGCATGTTCTGAATAACGCACTTGGCGCAACTACTTCAAAGGGGAGGAAAATCGTAAAAAATTGTACACGCTTGAAATGTTTTTCCGCTGTAAAGCAGCAAAATTGTGCATGTTGACCAAAGCGAAATTTAAGAGTTTACGTTCGGTGGAAGTTACTTGATGTGCAGTGTGTTTGGCAACATTGTTTTATGCAATACATTTGTTAAATAAATTCAATAATGACGGTTGTTCTTCTTACTGTTATTGGCGTATGAATAATTGAAACCTTGTGGCTCGCTGCCCTGTTAAACTGGCTCAGTTCACATTTCCACCCCAGTCAAAGAAAAGTTCTGTTCTGTAATCCATAGCATTTAAAACGAGGACACAAAGTACTACGTTGCGGCCTGAAATTAGCCATATTGTACACAACAAATCTGAAGAAGAACCGATCGCTGCTTTAAATAAAGATACTTTATTTTTCTTTTATCTCTTATTTATCTTGAAATGTTCAAGCAAATATCGGAAACGCCGCGTCCTCTAAGCCACATTTAGTTCATACTGTAACGCAGCGTTCCTTTCAAAGCTCAGAAAAACGGTACTATTTTCAGGCAAGGACCCTTGCCTTCAAACGAAATCTACTGACATCCCCCCCTGTAGGCGCTTTCGTCCTTTCCAAAGACGGCATTTGTCCGCTTATGGGACTTTTCCTATATTTTCATCTAGGTTTTCTGTCAGCACGTTAGTAATTGTGTTCCTCGCTTGACATTTTGTTGTGGAGTCAAATCCTGTACAAAAAATGAAAAGCTTTGTGGACTTCCTCGGGACATAGCATTGCATCCCTCGGGACAAAGGATGTCGTCGTTGTGACACTGATAGAGCTGAAAATAGCAGTAAACCATTACCGCCCCCCTTCCCAAGAAGGGAGGCAAACGTGGCCGAGTGGTTAGGGCGCCGGACTAGGAATCCGGAGGTCGCGGGTGCAAGTCCCATTCTGACCACTAAGCTGGAATTGTTTCTCGGTAGACCCTAGTTCAACTCCTTAGCCACGTTTGTAAATAGTCAACTGGTCTGCCTCCTGCCAGTTGGGATTTTTAACCATGTTATGTTCATTTGGATTATTTGTTTCATCATTTCATCATTGGCCCTGAAAAGTCCCATTGGGGGAGTGGTCAATCAAGATATTATTCGTATTCTATTATTCAAAGGTGTCAGCATTGGAAGTCGCCCTTCCCGCCAAGATGACAATCCCTTCTTCCGTGGATCTCTTGATGGCGGGTATGAACAACAAAAAGCGTTCTGAATGAGACTAAACTAAGAAGAATGTTGCGCAGGTCTTTTAATCCTTCATTCATTAACAAGATCATTGGAATCCAGAGTCACGCTAACGGGTCATTCGCATACAGTCCGGATCGGGATGCTTGTAGCAAACGATATTCTTTCTGCGTCAAAACATCGCTGCCGAATTTAATGTTCCTGAATGATTTAAATGGCAAATGCTGTAAAACTGTCCAGGAGCCTCAGCAATTTGTGCAAATGTTGAACAATATCACCTGAAAGTTGCCTCCACGCAGAATGGATTGTCACAATGAAAGCAGATTCTGTCCTTTTAGTTTTGTACTTAATGGCAATGGCTGCATCCCCATGAGAAGAGCGCAGTTATGTGCGCAGCTTAGGAAGTTGCGGGAACAAAACCTGAAAAATAAAAATCAGGCTTGAACGGAACGCAGGAGTGATAATGGACAGTTCTCTTTTAAGGGAATCATCAAGCTAAATGGGAGTGGTCATGTTTTCACTGAGTCTGTAATACCGTAGATGGACAAGAGATGCGATGGATCATGGGCAACCAGTAAATATATAGTTAATGCCAGCCATCATTGAAATTCTATTACAAATTAGTTACAACAAGAATTTTCTAAAAGTTGTAGAAGAACTTTTTAATCTTCCTTATTTGAAATCGTTCGTATGCAAAGCTCGAATTTTGTTTTACACTTTCATAGTTTCAAATTAAGATTTGAGTAAATGTAATCACTCTTCAGCGCGCAGATCTTAAGATCCGTATAGATGAAAGAAAATGTTTTATCGGAGTCGTAGGAGCTTGCAATCACGATTACATGTATGTCATTATGTCATTCTATGTAGCAGAAGTAATTTGGTTCATGATAATAAGACTTTTCGTCTTTGAGATTACGTTGTCCCTACTTACCTGTTTTATTAGTTGTGACACAGGATGGGAAAGTTTTTTACCGATCATTTAAAACTCGTCCCAGTATCTTCTTAGGCATTCAAATTACATTATAATCCAGATGCAGCTCTACTAGACTTGGATTGGACGGCTGTTGTCTTGGGTTTAAATACCAGCAATGGTATCAAAGAGAAAGCTGGATTTTGAGTTAACTTCTCCTGTTTTGCATTAACAAGGTGCGCTGCATTTTTTCAGGTGCTTTCTCCATTTACAGCAAGGCTAGAATATAGCTTCAAAAAATGCCAACAGTTTCTCTCTCGATCAAACGAAAGCTGTCGTGCCCAGATCGCCTGCTCCGAGGAAGAAAATTTTGGTAGCCGCTCAGTAAGTTGAGCCTGTCAAACTAGTAATATTACAACATAGCGGGTGTTTTAGTAATGGGATTGGTACAAGAATCTTTCTCCCAAAAGAACAATCTCGCCTCTTTATCTCAGCTCTAAGATATTTTGTAAAACTATTTATAGGGTAATGTTCATATTCCTGAACCCAATGCCTGTTCACTTTCCATTGACAGGAGGCGACAATTTATCAACTGAGGTAGCACGAGTCAGAAAGTAAGACAGGAGTCTAGATACAACGCTAAAAGGCGAGTCTCATATACAACATCTGACACTACCAAACAGACCATGCAAATTTTGATGTAGTAAGTCTTGTCAACATATTTTGCTATATTGGAAATAATGCCTTCAACATTCCAGAAAACACCAAGATATTCTCCGTCTTACTTGGTCGTGATGAAACGGGGCTCCTTTACTTTCCGCGCGTCATAAATAAGACTACAACGCATTTGTCTCAGGCTTCGTTTTTTTAGAGCACTGGACGCGCTTCTTGCATGCAGCCATGATTAGTGTATTTTTAGAGACAGAAAGCACTTGAGCACTAAGCTACATGGAACTCATGCGAGCTACCCCGCTTGGCTAGAATAATGATGATGTTAGTAATAAAGCACTGATCTGAGTACAGAAGTTGTTTGTGATCCACTCTTATTTTAAATGTGTACCAAGAGGAAACTGCAGCAGTCAACCGCCATCACCAGACAAGGGGAAACCCACTTCACACCCGACTGAAAAGGAGCCTCGCGTGCCTCTCTGCAACAGCTCTGATCTAGAGGCGTTAATGCCTTGGTACGTTTCCAGCCAACAAGGTGCCAGATTTTGTGAGCCTGTTGAAAGTCAGCGAGGAGCACAGCGCAGACTTCAAATCAATCCTGATGATGACTGGAATTCGTGCAGGGGTTGTGGAGATAATCAAATGCGAGTGGTGTCTTCTGACAGCGCTTTAAGGTAAGTTAAACAGCAAAAAAAAGCAACAACTGCAACAAAGATATTAGCAACAATGTTCAATGGATTCTATACGTGTTAAGGGCAACTGTCCACTGACGACGCAGTTTTGATAGTTGTCCACAACTAAATCAATGATTCTCACACACAGGAAAACGGTCAAAAACGACAACCATTAGTCAACTAAAGCAGTCTTTCTTTCGAGAAGGGAAACTGCTTAGTTGTCGATATCGTTTAGTTTTCTATAACTAAATGTATAGCCTGTGGAGGCCCTAAGGAGCCCTAAAGTTTTTACTTTGTGCTTGTTTGTGTACAAACTAAAATAATGAGTTGAAATTATTGTAAAACAAACGCATTTTGGGAGACTACTCTGCGTTTTGAGCAAGATGATTACGTGTAATAAAGTGGCTAATGCCCAAGATGATTATAAAGTTCTTATTCTTCGTAATCCGCCTGCTTCTTTTTGTGATAAAGATCAAAACAACACGCTTATTTTCTTTTTGACTTATTTATTTTGCACACTTTTCCGAAAGACATCGACGTAACCGATAAAATACTAGCCAGAATAGTTATATGAAGCTAATCTAGCTAGCTGGCTGAAAAATGAAAAGTAAGGAAAAGATTGAGATGCATTGGATTTTGTAAAGAATTTCCAATACAGAGTACCAGCGTACAGTTTATGTCGGGATATCTTGTGTTGAAAGTGCACATGGAGACGTGTTTTTGGGTCCACATTCCAGTCTTGCAAAAAATTGTTGCTGTTTCAGCTTTTCTGCGTCTTTCCATTTCTTTGCATATTTAACATAACCAGGCACGTGAAAAACTACCGGGAGAACTGCTTCATGTCTTCTCGCTGAAACAGTCCAGGGACGCCACTAGCACTCCATAGAGTCGTTACCAGAAGATGGTCTTGCCATACAAATATGTTCCATCGTCGGTAGAAGGCTTACGACAAAAAGAATATGGGGCATATTGGTAAAGTACGAGGTCGTCATTCAAGAGATTCATTCTTATGTGAAGGTTTGCATCTTGTGCACATGAGAATTGAATCTACACCGGAGAATTCTGCGCATGCGCAGTTTGTGAACACTCCAGACTCTCTCCGGCATAGGGAGACAGTGGTCATGGTTTTGCTGCCAAATTGTGCTGCTGGTCTGAACATTGCGACCATTCGTACAAACATTACTCTGATGGAAGACAGACCGTCGAATAAAGAACTGGAACAAGTCATCGATCAATCTGTGTGTTATACATGTATATAAGTTGAAGGCATGTCGGAACAAATGCGTCGCAAATCTAGATGAAAACACAGTGTAATGGATAATTTTATTTCGCCTTTAAAAGTAATTAAATAGGGATAAAATGAGCATTTGAAATGAGTTTAGTTCGTTGGTGGCTCTAATACTGTGTTTAAAGAAGAATTGGCGTAAACCTGTTCGAATTAATTAGAGGCCTGGGTAATTATCTGAGTTCTGTTTTGAACATCTTGATGGCACCGGATTTACAGTGCTCATTAGGTGACAATAATGCATCCCTTCGGACTTGCCTTGATCTTATGTTGTTTTTAGTTGTCGGTGGAAAAGGATATTATAAAAGTACAATTTGCAGTCTCGTTGTTTGAAAGATTAGTCCAAATAAACAGGTTATAAAGTTTCCACAGGATGTTATCCACAAAAGACAAACTGATGAAGCGGAGTTTACGAGGTAAAGAGTCTGTCTTGGGCTTTCAGCCTAAGTTTCCTCGTTTAATAACATTTAGTCTTTCATTCATTAGCTGTTGAAGGTATACAGTAAATGTTAGTAGCACTATGTTTTTGTTTTTTTTTTATGTTAAGCTGGTTGTATTAGAGTATTCCTTTTAAAACTTGGAGACGATGGATAACCAGCGATGTTGTCAATTAACAAATACACATTCCCAAAACAAGAACTTCTGGTAAAACCTCACTTGTGCTAGTTATTCATGGGCGGGTTTTAAACGGGCATTAGATGAGATGTGTTAAAAGACATCTTTCCATTCTCCATATCGATCGAGTTTCCACGGATGAACCGTTGTTTCTGTCAATTTAAAGCAACTGCAAAATAAGTCCATTATTATTCGATGAACGGACTTCGCAATCATTATTGCTATTTGTGTTTTTGTATATACTAGGGAAAACCAAAATGGCTGCTGTAAATTCCTCCTACAGATTACAAGAGACTCGTGCTTGAGATAACGAAGGGCAAGATTGTTGACGCCATAAGAAAAGTCGTTGAGTGGATCGGCGCAGAGGGCGATGTGAAGTTGAAGAGAAGAATTAGAATTTTGCTAGATTTGTCATTGTACCAGATAAAAAGTTAATCTAACCGCGGTAGACGAACGTGAAAGCAATAAGTTGACGAAAGAAGCGAGCAAACAATTCGCAGCAATTAGTAAGTAAATAGAAAACGAAGCCATAAGCAACGACTAATGTGCTTAGAGACGAAACAATTGAGATATTTCCACTGGCCGTCACTTCTTCTCTGCTCTAACTGAACGTAAATCAAATTGCTGGGTCCTATTCTGGACCATACTCGGGGGTGGAAGCGGAATCATTTGAATTTCGATATTCGTGATTCCTGTCATTTTTACCCCAATGATTCATGATTCATTACCACTTTTTTTCCGAAATTCATGATTCATTTTGAAATTTTTTATTCAGAAAACTAAAACAACACTGAAATAAAAAATGTATACGTTACATTTGTTTTTATGTGCCAAACTTATTTTCTGGTTAAAATATCATCAGTCTTGACGAATCTTGGAATTTAAATTCCCGAGAGAAATGATACCGAGGTATTACTCTCTCGATACTCTCTCACTCTGCTTTTGTTGAGCCTTCGGTTGGCCCAGTCCACACGTACCTGTTTTCAATGGTACAAATAGTTTCGGAAAGAGTTTGAATATGAGCTCACTGTGCAAAACGTTCACATCGAGCTTGCAGAATTCTCGCATACAGGGATTACTGCACCTTTCAATAACATGCGGGCTCTAAAATACCCAGCTTCCGACTACTGCCGAGCGCGACAATCAAATCAAATCGTCGAGCACAGTTCAGACAACATGGTCGGAAGCTGGGAGGAGCCGCCGAACGTTTGATTGACGGTAGCAAAAAACGCATTTGTCATTTGAGCTTAGAATTTCAGAGTCCGCATGTTATTGAAAGGCGCAGTAACGTCATGCACTCATTAACATACCGCATGGCAACAGCCTTCTTCTTGGCATCCGTCCATCTCGAAAGATGATAGTACAGCATAAAACATTCCGTTAGTCCGTTTTCACTTGCTCGAGTAGCTGTAGAGGCCCACCCTGGAGTGGCAGTCCTTTCCACATTAGTCGCAGAGGAAGGTACATGGCGTGGCTGCCCTCGCTTTTTGACTGGCTCTTCTTGCTGTTGACTGAGTGTTCCTACTGTCTCCAGCTGTCTGACCTCCATGGCTAACGCCGGCATCCCAAGCCTTTCAGTTTACTGGTGTGGATTCCCGTGAGTCAGGGCTTATCGCTGCCTTCTTCAAGTCACGTTTGCAGACATCTTTGAAGAGAAGCAGGGGTGATGAACCGGGTGTGGACCCCAGCAGAGCAGATCTTTTGAGCATATGGTTCTGTCAAGGTCACTAATACAGCCTGAGTCGCGTGGCAGATCGTCCCGTCCTTGTACTGTAAGGCGTGCGCTGGGGTTGATCAACGCTGTCCTCATCATCAGAGGGGCTTTCGTTGTCGCTTTCTAAGTCAGTATCGCAACCTCCTTGCAACATCCGCTCAATTCTGTCTACCTCACTTTGAGGAAGATTATAACGTTTTCCACCAGACTCCTCCGTGGTAATCTCAGCATCCACTCGGTCGACAATGGCATAAGGTGAGTTTTTGTTGTCCCTGTAAGCCTCTTTAAACACGAGGGAGTCCTCAGAGTTGCTATTGTCTAGCCAAAGAAGGTCAACCGTGTCTTCAGCAAACTCCAGTTCTATTCACGTTCGGGTCTTCACGAGTAGATCTTTTAACAGTACTGCGAGAAAAAAGCTAAATTGTTCTCTGTGTCGAGCATGTTTAACAGCAAGTACCTCGTGAGCGGAAAACAATACTTCATACTGAAGGTGATTATGTGGCCCGTGGTTTTCTGCAGGATTTGGTCCACCAAGCAAGCAGGCGGTTGGAACTGTAGAGCCTGGCTCTCGTGGCTGTGTACAAAACGATATTTGATATGGTAAATGGCCAGTGTCTTCTTTGCTTTTGTCTCGTACGGTGTGCTGTCTCGTACTCTTTCCAAAGGAAGTAGCAAACTCCCGGAGTTGTTGCTTGTCATCCAGGGATGATTTCTCCATTGCTATCTCAAGATTCATAACTTTTGCATTTGGTGGAGGGCTAGCATCTATCACTTTGTCAGGGTAGTAACTTTTAGGGCCTGTATAGTAGTGAAACTGGCCACGATACATCTTCTTCTGAAGCTCTCTAACACAAGATGCACGTCGTATCCCATATTCCAACTGAGTTGGCATCGGGTCGTCCTTTCTCATGAGGGAAAAGAAGTTTTCCACCATCAGCGTCACCATTGCTCTCAGACGGATTTCTGAGAGAAGGTCGGTAGCACCCAATTCCGTCAGCATGTTTTCCAGGCGAACCAGACTCTCGTGCATTAACATAAACGACCTACGAGTGCAGTATGGAATAATTTGATCTGGACCTTGTGTAGAAACGCGCCCAGTCCTTTGCCTAGTTTGCTCACCCCACGTCACGAAAAACTCAACGAGCTTGTCAACTACTGTTAATGCTTCGTCAAATGTTTTTCTTGGTTTCCCTCTGTAGTGATCGAGGTCAAACAACTGTGCATAGGGAAAAACAATAGATAAAAGCTTTCTTAGAGGGCCAGCGTTACTGATAAGTCGGACAGACATATTCTATCATATTCTATCATATTCTGGGTAAATGAATTACTTCAAGAGTTCAAATGTTGAAAAAGTAAACAGCCTTCATACCTTTTGCTGCTTTGAACAAAAACATCATCGTCGGAGGAACTGTCTGTTCGCCTCCTCTTGCGGCTGTCCAAGACCCAAGTACAACGAAACAGTCACAATTCAGGGTCACAGATCAAACTTACTACAAGGTATCGTCAGCAATCAAAGACAACAAAACATCGCAAACAAGAGATGTCACCACATGAATGCACGCCTCATCCTAATATGAATATTATATCCACAAGTTTTACCTTTCATGCCTACTTTTGTGCTTGTGTTTTTCTTTCTTCTCTTTCCTCTCTTTCTTCTCCTTCTTATGTTTTCCCATGATCAAAGCTCGCGACTAGGTCAATATCCGACAATAGAAATATTGAAAGCAGAAGACCGACAGAAGAGGCCAAAGCTCGCAAAATTGCCGATACCTGAGGTCACAGCGTAATGGAGTATCATATAACATGTTGATTTCAGCTCTGTCATCAATTCAGCACACTTAATGCTGGGATAGGCCCACGTCAGACGAAAAGATCTGGGAACGAGATTAGGTGCAGCAGATCAAATGTGCGGCAGTTTTACTGTGGATCGGTACTGTGTCACATCCTGTAATCACCTGCCTTTCGAGAACTTACCTCAAATATCGATGGAATACTCATTTCGTGATTCATGATTCTTAACTATCTCTCGTAATTCATGATTCCCAAGTTTTTATCACGAAAATTCATGATTCTTTTTAATTTTACCGCTGTGATTCATGATTCATGATTCCGCTTCCACCCCCGAACCATACGTTTTATTCCGTATTGCATTATTGTTTGACATGGGACGGGACATATAGGTGAGAAGGAACTGCTCCTAGTTTATAATCGTCGATTTTGTTCTCTTTAAGAAAGTATGTGTGTGGCCGATTAACAGCGAGTGCAGCCTGGGACGAGGAGTGGCCAAGCTGAAAGTAAGGATCAAGCCCGAGAATGACCGGCCAACATTTGCACTGCGACGTGACACATGGTTTCCCTTGTTTCCAGCAGTTCCAGAGAATGCTAGTTAGTTAGCAAGTTAACTAAAACGAACTTAGCAATCAACGAACTAATAAAAAAAAACCAAAGTAGTCAAGAAGATTACAGCTGAAAAGCCCTTAGTTGAAGCCATTTGATTCTACAGACTGTTGGAGTAGACCCCGACAACTCAGGGGTTGGGCTAGCTGTAGTGATGGTACCGAAGCAAAACTTTGGTAAATGGCAATTTGAGATCAATGGCGGTACACCTAAAAAAGGTGCCTTCTGGTCAAAGGCTACTATTGATTCTACCTTTATCAGAGTAAAGCCTGGGACTGCTCAGATCGTGAGGATGTTACGCATATAATTCTAGCGTCATGGAGACTCTTAAACTCGTTGCTTTCACACTTGGCTACAACAAGAAGAGGGACAGATGCGGCCAGTGTAGTACAGACGAATAGAGAGAAATAGGTGTCTTGGATGTGACAGTGTTCCTTATTCCAACCTTTTAGCAGGTAAAGAAACTTAGACTAGGGCTAGAGATTAACCAGAATAGTTAGGGTGGAGGAACTAAACAAGTCTGGTGTAAATGGGGAACTGCTATGAATGAAAGGCTTCAGAATCTAAGGCTAGATGTGCGTCTGTATATTTCTATGAGACCATTTAGTTCCGTATTCGACAAGCGACTTTTTTGCGAGATAATACCTTGTGTTAACCGCCTGCTGTCTTCTAGCACAAGCAAAACGAAGAGAACAGTAATTCTCTTAACACGTGATATACCAATATCGAAGAGACACTGACCTATCTCATTATCCAACCGCACTCCATACGCGAAACACTGTGTACTAATATCCCATGGTATTTGTACTCCTACGCGGGGCTGCCAAAATTCTACCGAGTTCCTAAAAACATTGAGCAATACTACGTACTAAGATTTTTAATTGGAGATATCTATCGTGACGAATACCCAAATCATTTACCTTTTGCCCACTTGTTCGTGTGAATGACTGAATGAATAGTTGAATAGTTAACAGAGCGGAGTAAGGCAATACTTATAACAGTTATTAAACTGACGTGCTTTCTTGTTCACTAAGATGAGTGTGGAAACTGCGGAAGCGCGAAGACTTCTTACTGTACTGGGAGTTGCAAGACACCATCCTATATCGATGAGTGTGGAGTTTGCCAATCCAATGGCAGTGAGTTACCTATCAAGGACTGCAATAATGACTGCTTTGGTCAAGCAAAATGGGTAAGTTTAATTTCTTCGAAACTGAAAGCATAAAAAATGGTACAGAAATTTACTTCCCATTCTGGAGATGAATGTGATACACTCCTCGAAAACATTTTTCCAAAACTGTTTTTATCATTTTCATTGAAAAATCTTTAAAAATACTTCCTTGGCCATGCTTGATAAACTTTTATGTTGACATTTGACGAAGTTTTTTTCTTAATGTTTATTTTGTAGGCAATACCCCCTTAAGTTGGTAAAGTTTCTTTCAGGGAGGAACGTTTCCGTGAAAACATCAATAAGGATACCAGCTGGTGAATTTTCACTGATTTGTTCTTTTGACGACACTGTAAATTCCATAGTATACAACAAGGAGAATATTCAAGTTTATGACCAACCAAGAATCAAAACACTTTGTTGTTAACTACAAAAAGCTTTAAAGAGACTGTTTATCACTTGATTCCAAATTTTAGTTTAGCAGATTCATATTTCAGATAACTACTTTATGCAGATCCGTCTCAGACCCGTCTAAGACGTTTAACCCTATTTTGACTGGACTTTTTTTGGGGTCTTCTATGACCGGGTAGGGCGGGGGAGGCGGTGAATTCAGCCGATATTGAAGCCATGGTCATGAAACTTGGAGGGTATGTCGTATGCCTAAAATGCATCGATTTACGTAAGCAACCTAGAATGGTGACGCCATATCACGTCTTTTAATCAGCCGCCATTTTGAGTCCGCCATATTGGGTTCGTCATCAATAAAACAAAAAAGTCCAAGTTTGAAAAAGAAAACATTAAGTTCAGAGAGCAATGATATATCCAGTATCATCATATCGATCCACTCAATCCAGACAACGTTTTGTAGCTTTTATCTGTTTATTTAAAGTCTGTCTTAGAACTTTCTCCCTTAAGAATCAGGTTGCAAGAACCTCGGAAACCTGTCCTTATAACAGCAATGAAGTCTTTTACCTAAAGAATATTATGTGTTTACACGTAATTATAAGCATTAGGTAAGGTAGGTAGGTAAAGTATGCGTACGAGCCAAGACCGGAGCTTATCCCGGTTTCAGTAACATGAAGCGGAAATATTTCTACTCCTTCTTGGATGGGATGCTAGTCCACTGAACAGCATTTGTACACTTGGGTGGAGAGAAGCACTGTGAGAGTAACTAGTGTATTGTCCAAGAACACAACAAATGTCCCCGGCCAGGGCTCGAACCCGGACCGCTCGCCGCTCCGGAGTCCAGGGCACTAGCCAAGACGACACCTCGCCTCCCACACGCATTAGGTAAATCTAAATAAATTATCTCTTTCTTCATCATTAAATACTTGGCTTCCCCTTTTTATCTGAACTGAGATAACTTTTGATTCTAACTTCAAAGTATATTTACACAATTTGTTTATGTTGTAATTTACACAACTAGAGTCTTTCCTTAAAAACAAATTTACCGTACGAACTGAAAACTATTTATTTCAAAGATGTTTACTCCCTTTTTTCTACAGACATATGTCTTGTCATTATATCTGAATGAAGGGTCATATCTCTTGGAAATTTAAGTGGAAAATGTATTGCTTAATTGTAAGTTGTATATTCTCAACTGTTACTATATGATCCTCTATAATGGAAATGTTTCCAATATGCCTTCATTAAAACACACCCTTTATTATCTTAAGCATTTTCCACTTCCATTTTACTTAAAACTCGAACATACGTGGTTGTCAGCTGTATCCTACCAGAAAATGCTAGCTTCACAATATATTGCGAGTGTCTTGGGTCTAGTTTACAGCTAATATTCGTTATTTAAAAAAAAAATCAGACTGAATCGAAGAAATGTCTACTTGAGGTAGAGATATTAAAATTCAGTGATTCAAACAAAATTTCCGTTCTATAGACTTGGATATTTAATGTAAACCATACTGATTTGAGTTAGCACATGTTGGCACAAAACACACATTTTCAACAAGCTATAATTCTTTCTCTAAGTAATTGCCGGTCAATGTTTTTAGAACCGGCTCGATTTATTGGCTCGTACTATATTTGACGGCGTGTCGTTTAAAATCTCCCCATCATGTTAAAATAGTCCTGCGAATGCGAATCACGGTTTGCAACATCCCCGTCAGGGGGAGGACGCGGGATCTCTTCCATGCTCTCATAGATCTCTGGTTCAACCATAACTGGCTCTTGTGGTTCCACTTCAATTGGTGAGAACAAAGACGCTGGTGTTGTTAACTTACGAGTGTCGTCTTCGTGTTCCTGACCTGATTCGTAACCCTTGTTTTCATCACCCAATTCATTTGGGTTGTCAAAATCAGTGTCTTCATCATCACAGATGAGTTTTGGAGTGATTCCCGCTGGATTTTGTTGGCTGCTCGAAGGCTCAAGCATCCCAGGTAAATACGAGGTTCTTGCCCAGTCGTAATTGGCCAATGCGCGCTCGTTCACTTTTTGAGGTTTTCTGTATCCCATATCAAATTTGGACGGCTCCTTTGCTTCTCTTTCTGTTACGAAAATACAAAATATTTAATTTAGCAAATTAAATGCTTGATATTCATCATACGTATTAAAAAAGAGTCCCAATTTGAAACTTGACTGTTACCCTTTCTTTCTCGTCTCAATTCTCTCAACTCTTCTTTCTTTTTCCTCTTTTCTATGTCCTTAAGAGGTGTGCTGTTTACCTCGGTGAACTTGCTCCTCTTTAGCCACCATGAATGAACAATGCACATTAAGCAGACGTACACAATAAAACACGCAAATCCAGTGGCAATGCTGATTATGATTGGCGTGTAGTCCGTTTCTAGCGGATGAAAAGTGGTGGAAGCTGGTGTGGTTGACACGTGACCATCAGTTGCTTTACTTGAGCTCGCAGACGTCAAAGAGCTAGCTGTCGACACTGAAAATACAATTTTTACTTGAGTATTGTACTGTTTTGTAACTACAGATTAAAAACCAATACAGTGTAAAATGGATTCTGATATTGATTCTTCATTATGATGCCTCTTTGGTCAGCCTAGGTAGGTCTGGGCAGCGACCCTGGGCAAGTGGAAGTGTGTGGGGTATTGAAGTGGGTGATATCAAACTGTGCAACTAATGTGATACCCTTCAGCGAGAAAGCGTGTCACGTGCAGCAGCCGCAATTGCCTGCCGAGAGGGGAGGTCAGGGCAGTGACCTGTACCGCAGCCCCAGGCTACCTTCAACTTATCAAGGGTTCCTTATACAACATGATGCACTTCAGTTCTTGTCATTGTTATACTTACCTATGGACACTGCACCACCTGCAGTTGTGGAACCGTACGCAGTCACTGCTGCATGCTCTGGGGACACGAGATAAAAAAACGATTCATATTAACCTGGTGTGCTTGTAGACGCCTAATTTCAATAGAGGACTCCACGCTACCTAATTCATGTTTAATTTAAATTTGAATACCACCTGCCGACCAATTTCTATGTGTGTGCATGTGTGGGTGTATAGAGGAAAGCGGGCCGAATTTTGGTTCGCCCTCCCCAGCAAATCTAGTTTAGCTCTAAAATGATCGAAAGATTGACTGCACAACTTAGCCTGTAATCTCTGCTCGGAGTCCAGTGCAGCTGAAAAACGTGACACTGCCTTAATAAATTTGGGATCCTTATCAGATAAAAGGCGATACGAATTAACATTATTTTTTATAATTGACGTTATATTTGCCATCCCTGACAAGTAAACCAAACAAAACATCACACTCACCTACAGGGCAGCTTGCGTGACTCCAGCACCGACTGGCATTGTAAGTTTGTGATTCCTGGCACGAACTGTTAAATGGACAGTAAGTATGGTTTGCTGAAGTACAGTTGCACTCAGTTAAGTTGTTGACACATCTTTCCACTCCAGTTAAGTTGCACCAGAACTATCGAAAAAAATGGCTTGTGAATTCAAGTGCGAACTAAGTCTACATCACTCGTTAATATGTTAAAACAAAGGTAATAATAAAAACCATGTAGTGTTCACGAGTTCAATTTGAACTTTTCATGATTTGAATTGGAGGAAAACCAGGCTTATATTGGGTAAATGCCCGTCATGGAGCTGTATACAAAAATACTCTCGTAATCTAAAAACGCGTTCTAAACTGCTACCTTGACAATTCGTCGCCATAGCAAAGAACGGATGTGTAGCTATTAAAACTAGCGAGAACTTACACTTATCAGACTTAAAGTGAGCTTAACTCGGAATCAATCTTGATTCCAATTGTCATCTTAACCAACTGCAAAACGCTGGCAAAGAGGCGACCATTACGTAAAAAGAATTTTAATTCGCAGTCTTAGAACTCAAACAGCTTTTCTCGCTGAACGTTACCCTGTTTATTTCTCTTATGATCGTTTAAGTATTTCTGGAAATTTCCCCTAACTTTTCTGGCAAAACTAAAATTCAAGTAATGATTGTGTTCGTACATAAACGCTTTTGTTAAAAGGATTTCAAATGTTGATTTAAAGAATGATAATATTCTGTGTATTGTTTGATCGACATCAGGATATATGTCGGCAACCTGTTTTCATACTTACTTGACGAATAATAGTTTCTAAGAACGGGAGAACATTAAATGCAAAGAGGCGAGGAATGGGTATTCGGAATGGGTATAAAATTTAACAACGCTGTTCAAGTTTTCTTCCATCACTCTATAAGACGGACGATTTATGTAATATTCATGACCTGGTTAGGTTTCTTCGTTTTAGTGTGTTGAATTTCCACATGATCTATTGTTTAAGAGCTGTAGATAGTATAGAATATTCTTATTATAAGTACGTGGTTTATATTCATTATACCTGGCTTTGGCTGTTAGCGAGAGAGCCGCAAACTGTAAAAATGAAAAAAAATTTAAATTAAGACATAACTTTAACATATGCTAAATTCTACATTGCTACACCTGCGGGAAGCTACATGCGATCGGATGCGAGAAACAAAATGTTTTCAAAAGAACTGTTTGTTATCAGTTTACAGTGGATCGTAAATCTAACTGATAACGTTACTTGGTAAAAGGTCTGATGATAACTCTACAAGCTAAATTAAGCAAAATTGCCAGTTGTGTTATCTCGGTTTATGTCGTCGTGATGTCATGCGATTTACAAAATTAACGGATTAATAAATACCTGATATAATACTTGTTAGAAGAAGCAAAAAGTTGAAGACAAACATTTTGGTAGAAAATTTGATGAAAATATGGTAAGGAACAGGGCTTTAACTGGGATGATTTTTTGCAGCATGTGCCGAGAAAATGAAATGTCATACAGTTCATCGAATATTAATGATATTTTCCTAATGGAACCTGGTTACCAAATTACCTCAACCCACGCGGCGCGAAAAACTGTAAACACGTTAAAATATTGAGCTCGCTAGTGAACAAAATAGCTAAGTATTTTGAATAAGTTTTAAGTGGTCTACACCACTTTGAAGTGAGCAAAGGAAATCTTTCAAAAAAAACATTAAATAGTTTCTGTGAGGTGCCGACTGTCAACATTCTATTAATTTGCAAACGCATATCCCGTTAAGACAATATGATCCACATTTTAGATCTCAAATTGAGCTCAGCTTGAGCCTAGCTACCGAATAAAATCCCTTTAAGTTTAATTTGAAGGCTCATCTTCACGACTAAATAGCCAGTATCTCGACGTTTGTCTAGATAAATAATGTTCCATTTCACTTAGTTTTAGTTTTAAGCTCAGTTTTAGAATTGCATTCTGTGTAAGTTGTACAATATGCGTGGTAAAAATCTTCTTAGTTGTTCAGTTTGGTGTAGTAGGCCTTGAATTTTTTCCGAGATTAGCACCGGAAGGCACAGTCTTGCTATTTTGACAAAGTTAAATATACTGACGTGTAATTTATTTCTTATCATTAATAATTTATCACCGTCACTTTATGCAAAACACTATCAAATAATTGATTATCAGGAATAACGTGTTAAGTTAAACAACTTGATGATCCGAAAGCTTATTTTCTAATACTCGCCTCTTTTCATTGCGGAACTGTTTAAATTGAATTTTTATTTTGGTAAATGTGTTTTTAATGCCCTTTGTGTAAACTAAATAAAAATTGGAAACTCCTAAAATCAGACAGATAGGCTGCCACATGTTAAACATAAAGAAATGCCGGATGGCAAAGGTAAAGCTTGGTAGAAAATATAAGGGAGATGAGATCTGTTAGGGTCAGCGCAAGCTGGTTGTTAAATGACTTTTCACATACAGGTGAACGTTCTTCCACTTAAGCTATAAGAAACTTGTGCAAATAACACCACATGAAGCTAGGTTTAAAACTGAGAAACAACCAACTGACATACCGCAAGGAACAGCTCTGCAGATATGTGAGAGAAATGTAGTTATTAAGACATGACTGATCATTGCAGTTATACACACACTAGACTTAAGCATGTGAAATTCAAGCCTGAAAAAAATTCAGGCCTGAACAGTCCGGTAGATATCCATTTCTGGATATCTGATGACGTCATCAAAAAATGGCCTCCGGGTTACAAATGGAAGAAACAATATTCACATCGTGTTTGCGGCCCTGACGTGTTAGCCCCTTGTATCTATCCCATGAGTCTAAGCGTGATGGTAAAGTGACAACCGAGGAACCCGTGGTACGAAACAAAAATGGCTCCTTTCGCGTTAGAGCTGCGAAATGTGCGCTGGAAGTGCAGTGGACGGTTGTGTTGGCGACACTTTTGAAGTGGAATTGTCTTTGATAACGCGTAAATTTCAGGTTTGTAATGAATTTTCTGCTTTGTGAAAAAATTACCTTCGGAAACTAGAATAAATGTGCCTGTTGTTTGTGCAAAAAAATTCCATATGCACGATAGTTTAGTCCATATGCACGGGCTTTAAAAATCTGACATGGTGTAATTTCGGCGCCATTCCCACTGTGAAGCCTTCTGTAGATACCGCATTTTGCACAAGCTTATTCTAATATGATCGTCGTGGTAGTTCTGAAGCGCGAAGTTCTGCATGTTTCATTGCGATGAATTTAGCTATTCATGGATTTTTTCGTGAAGGCTTCGGTAAAAATAGATTTACTAAGTTGTATCATAGCTCTGGAATTTTTGTGGCTTACAGGAAACCGTTTTTATTTTGCCACATTGTTCCATTCCCTGGCCTTCCACGTATAAACTTCGGTTTGAGTAAGTCGAAGCTTCAGCTATAGGGACGAGAATCTGAATGATAACGCTTTGCTTTTCATTTTCCTAGTGAGTATCCACATGGACGAACATATATATTTCCTGAAGACTAGTTGTCGTCTTTGTGGAAAACAAGTAAAGGGGAAGTCTGATGTTGCGGACAAGCAGTCCTTTAAGTTGGAGTTATGGTTAAGATTTCAAACTGATAAATGTTGATGTTGACAATGATGAAATTCACCCTTCTGTCATATGCCCCGCGTGCAAGAGGGTTTTATACAGGATACGAGACGCCACAGACCCAGCCTCGGTTTCTACTTCAAAGCAGCCATTTCTATGGAGAACACATGATGATCAAGACTGCTATTGTTTAAGGAAAAGAGCAAAAGTTGGACGTCCATCAAAGAAGAAGGCAAAAAAAACCTGCAGTGAGAAAGTGGAAGGAAGTGATACTGAAAGTGGTGAAGAAAGTGAGACAGAAAATGAAATGGACAGTTGCCAACAATTAAGAAATTTAATGCAAAATATTAAATTAATCGACAAAGAGTTGGCTTTGGTTTGTGCTGAAAATCTTTCAGAACGGTTTCATTTCATTTTTTTGGACAGAGAAAATATGGATGCAGGAATCAAGAATTTGACTGTCGAAGACAGGATGCTAATCACTTCTGCAATTTTTAATTCAGAGAGGGAAAATGTTGAGAGTGACCTTGCATCATGTTCCCAAACATACAAACATTTGCCTGCACTGCTCCAAGTGACTCCACATGGATGGGTTCAAGCACGGAACTCTGTTTTGACCTGTGCAATTAAGTCATTGTGCCATGAGAATGCCAAGCCATTTGAGCGAGCTGTAGCTACCGATCAGCTATATTCATTGGTGTCACTGTCCATTGTAAGTCCTCTGCTATTTGCAACCAACCTATTGGCATATTCAGTAACCCGTAGTAAGCTGGCACTCAATATTAATGGTAAATTACATCCTGCTGGTGGAATCAGCACAGTCGGGAACTGGTTAAATAACCTAACAATGACAGTACCTGAGTTTCCTTCTGGAGACGTCCTCACTGCAATCGACAATGATCAGGTGCTCATCAAAAAGTGGACAGTTCGGAAAGACAACTGTGCCCAAATCAGTGTGTTAACTAGTGTGTGTGTGGCTCAAATTTCCCCGTATGGAACACTTCAACTGCAACCTAGTCTTGCTCCAAGGTACCTTTTATTAATCATGAATTGGATTGTTTTACATTATGCATTTTTGTGTAAGACATGTTCTGATATGTCAATCAATTGGAAGTTACACTCAAAGGTTTGAGTAGAAACAATCTGTGATACATGTAAACATGTATTATAACAGTACATGTATATTATAAAATTTTCTTCTAGCACATTGAACATGTAAACAAATTCTTGTTATTGTGGGATTTCTACACTGTACATGTACATTTAAATTTGTAAATTTTTACAATTTTACCTTTTTATAATCTTAATTTTATTGATCAATTTTAATAAGTGTCCACAATTAGCTCTTAGCTAAGAGCTAAATAGAGTTTAAATAAAGTTTATATATGTATGTATGGCTGAAGTCTTGTTTGCTTGTTCTTATATCAGATTATGTGTTCTTATTTGTAGGAATTGGTCCAAGCGTATAAAAGTTGCCAAAGAGAATCCAGAGGAGAGGACAAAAGTTGTTGAGGGATGTTCACCATCTGAGACCGATAAAAATATTATCCGTCATGAGGTGAGGTATAAACATACAGCTGTACTCATAAAATAATAATATATTACTTCATAGTTATGTCTCCATGAGGATAGTTGATAATATCCAACCCTGATGTACATGTACATGTATGTGTGGACTAGTTACAGAAGCAATGACCTCAGCACATACGCAAGCCATGTTAACTCAGTAATTGAAGAAACGTTGTCGCTGTGAAAAGCATAAACCAAGAACATTAAGACCGAATGGTATTCTGGTTGGATAGCGTTGGTACACTTTCTGCTATTCCATTAATTGATACATGTATCAAGATATTTTCTTTCTTTGATAGCAGTGGAGTTCAATTAATGCAGGGTGCCTTTTTATCTGCATGTTCATTCTGTCACAGAAAACAGTCATTTTTGTATGATTTTCCATTTAACATTCATGTCATGTTGTTTAAGGTTTATGATTTTCATGCATCAGCATTTCTCCAGTCAAGTGTATACAGAACATGTACTGCCGAAGGGTAGTGTTACGTGGCCATAGGTACAACAACAAGGGAAAGAAGTGTGTTCCAAACTCAATTAAACCAAAATTATATCTGATGAATTAACATGTATCTTTAGCCTGCATTCAGCTAGAATAAAAAAGTAGAGAAGAAGCAGATTAACATTGTGTTAAATAAAATGAAAGGGGCTCTCATATTGAGAGTTTTTTTGTGTTCATTCAGAAGAGCAATTATTTTCCAATATTGAGCATTCATTCTGGAAAATTCATTGCCTTTTCATGTACAAATGTCACAATTATCTTCTTCCAAGAAATTTTGAGGATTTTTTCACTACAGTAAAAGATACCAATTAGTACAATACAAGACTTTCTTCTACAATGACTTACATGTATGCCCTCCCAAAAACCATAACAAACCTATGGAATCATTAACAATTCCATAATAAGGTGCAAAAAGCTGGAATGATATTAGTGATGATATCAAGCTTCTGCCACCTAAACATTTTAATAGCAAGATTAAATCAAACATTGCAAGCTGTTAGCACATATTGAATATCTGTAACTCTGTATGTATTTAGAACACTGTTTCATCCAACTATTTTTCACTAAAACTGTATGTATAATGCATCTTTGTGCATGTGTGTGAAAAGTGAGTGTGTGCTTTTGTGTGCTCATATATATATTTTTTCTTTTTTTATTGTTATATTCTCCATTTATTTGATCATAAAAACATTATTGATCTAAATCACTTAAGATAGCTGCCCAGTCGAATTAGCCATTAACTAAAGGTTATTTCGGGCAGCCATGTGTTCTTTTTGTTTTAAGTCATCCCTGTTCATTTATTGTAATTTTTAGCTGAGTACCAATAAAGTTGTTGTTGATTAAGACAACCTATTTTAAAATGCCAATATTGATATTAATTTAATTTTTAAATTTGAATCTCACTTTGTTACAGAACAAACAACTTATTCATGAAATCCTGAAGGAGTTGCTGAAAGAGCAAACTAAAACTCCAGGGGGCTGGAAAGATGATGTAGACCTGCGAGTTGAGGAAATAGAAGCTAAAGAAGGGAGACGAGTTTGCCCAGTCTGCCAAACTGTCATGGAACGATCCAGAAGAAAGTGGAGAGCCTCGTTTGTCAAGAAATCCTTCGTCCGCCCAGAAATTCTCAAGGAACAAGCAGGCCGGTGGAGGGTCATATATCCCCGCCACGCTTCGAATTGTCGGGCCCTCGATTCATGCAAAACTTGTGTTGGAAAAAATCCGCAAGACCCTTTGTGAGTGCGAAAATAAAGAAGAGATGTCAGTTGAAATGTTGTAACTTGAAATTTATCAATAAACGTTGTCTACAAACGGACTTAATGTTTATATTTTGTGTATGTCAATATGGCCGCGAAACAAAAACTTTCTTGTCGCGTTTGGTTGGTCCCAGTCTCCTTCGGCCAACCTTGTTTTGTTTTGGTTTGGTCTGGTCCAATCACATCACAGGAAAAATGTATCCAGAAATGGATATCTACCGGACTGCTGAACGGGATTCGAACCCATGAACTCTGCAATATCGGTGCAGTGCTCTACTGAGCTATCAAGCCAACTGGGAGTTGGACACTTTGTAAGTTCAGGCGTTACTTTTACAACTGCTTACGTTATGTGTATAACTGCAATTTTTATCTTTCTTTGCATTACAAATATACGATCTTTCATATATTCACTTGTAAATGGAGTTATTGTTGGTCATAGCAGAAGAACATAAAGCTAAAGGAAGTTCCTCACACCTACACGACTACACCTAGATAAATATTGTGAATTCGCGGCTACGAGATAGAGGATTGATACTGCTTGCATTCGGTCAAGACAAACATTTCTTTTTACAATAAATCTGCTAGTAATTTACCGGCAAGGTTTCAATTTTTCTAGAAAAGATCTTATACTAGCTTGTTATGCGGCTCTTATACGAGATCTTATTCTAGCGTCGCCTGCGGCTCGTGTTCCCACAGCATTTCTCGTTCTCCCAAACTTTCACTCGTGTTTCTATTTAACAATTAGATTATGAGCTCGAGATTTCTATGAGGTGATAGTTGATGAGACCGAAGGCCGAATCAACTATCACCTCATAGAAATCTCGAGCTCATAATCTAATTGTTTTAGTAGAATTCTAACTGAAACTTCCGGCCTTCAAATAACGATTCCAATTATTTCTGGTCTTAATGGCTCAGCAATGGCTCAGCCAATCAGATTACAGCATTTGCATCAGTATACTAGTAGAATTCTACTAAAACTCGATAGAAACACGGTATATGTTTTCTATTTCTTAATGACAAATCAGATAATACTTGAATAATGCGGGAGATTTAGCAAGCACAGATAAGCTTTTTTTTTTATCCCCGAAGATCCCCGAAATATTTTTTCACTGATTTTAATTGATCTGAAAAATTTTATTAACTACAGCAGGCGGATGAAATTACATAATTATTGTATAGACCAGAATTGTAATGAAGTAGAAGTACATTTTTCAAGGCTTATCTCACTAATTTAAAACTGCTTGATCCTCTCTACATTCTGTTTTATTTTGTCTTTGTTTTGCAAGTGCTCTCCTTGAAATTCTTTCACTGCTAAAGGTATAAGTATCGCTGTTCAGGCATTGGAAATACAGACAAGTTTACATACCTACACACATGCTGCCGTTATAACTGTATCCCGACTGGTTGCACGAACAGTTGTACGAGCCTGGGATGTTGATACAGTAGGCATTGACGGGGCAGTCATGTGAACCATTGGTACATTCATTGACGTCTTGAAATTGGAACAAAATGGTGAGGAAAATAGTATTTATTATAGGTCAGTTTAGCGTGCCGACAGTTTTTTTAGATCAAACATTTTTCAAGGCTTATCTCACTAATTTAAAACAGTTTGACCCTCTCTACTTGATGTTTGATCCTGTGTCTTCTTGAGAAAAAACTGAAATGCGGCATTTTACCAGCTTCACATAGGATGAAGAGGAATTCACCCCTAAAAAATAACCTGGTTAGGCTTAGTTAGACCAAGTTCAACACACACGATGAGGGTGTTCATTGTTGGGGCAAGAAAACACACAACTTCTTTTACTATATACCTCACATGATACCTACCTATACATACCGTGCCATTACCAGAGTACCCGGACACACATGTACAGCTATAGTTGCCATCATAGTTGCTGCAATACGCGTCTTTGTGACAAGCATCTGCCAGGACTTTGCATTCGTTGATGTCTATTTAAAAGCAATGTAGAGAAAACAATTCTGAATGCTTGTCAGCATTCGGCGAAGTGTACTGTACATTCCTGACGTCTCAGTGAGGACAGTTTAATCGAACCACTTGACCCATTTGATACATTTAAAATGCCAACAATACAACAGATGGTAACGAATCAAAAATGTGTAACAGTTAATTTTCCCGGCGAGCTTTAAATTTGGCGCCGAAACCTTCTACTTCTGGTAACACGTTTACCGAGTAAACGATGGTAACAAGTTTATCGCGTAAATGATTGTGGTGACAATCTTGACAAAACAGCCTGCTCCTTCATTAAGTTAAACCTAGAATTCTCTGGCCATTACAAGAAATCCAAGAAATTGTTTGAAATAAGGAGAAGCGTAACCAATGACTAGGGAACTAAAGACTGAAACTAGCATTATATTGGAAAAAAAATTCAGAGAAACCACAATAAAACGAATGACCTCGCTCCCAATGTGTGGCTTCATAGCTCAGTTGGTAGAGCATCGCACCGGTATCGCGGAGGTCACGGGTTTGAATCCCGTTGAAGCCCTGATTTTTTTTTCAGGCTTCTTCTTTCCAGTTGCTTAAATTGGAAAATTCACTGCGAGGATCATTCTTCACTTTCATCTATGACCGCAGTTCAAATATATGAATTATTTCATATATACTTACATCATTTCACTCCTCACGGGAATATATGAACTCAACAAAATGACCTCGCTCCCAATGTGTGGCTTCATAGCTCAGTTGGTAGAGCATCGCACCGGTATCGCGGAGGTCACGGGTTCGAATCCCGTTGAAGCCCTGATTTTTTTCAGGCTTCTTCTTTCCAGTTGCTTAAATTGGAAAATTCACGGCGAGGATCATTCTTCACTTTCATCTATGACCGCAGTTCAAATATATGAATTATTTCATATATACTTACATCATTTCACTCCTCACGGGAATATATAAACTCAACAAAATGACCTCGCTCCCAATGTGTGGCTTCATTGTTCAGTTGGTAGAGCATCGCACCGGTATCGCGGAGGTCACGGGTTTGAATCCCGTTGAAGCCCTGATTTTTTTCAGGCTTCTTCTTTCCAGTTGCTTAAATTGGAAAATTCACTGCGAGGATCATTCTTCACTTTCATCTATGATTGCAGTTCAAATATATGAATTATTTCATATATACTTACATCAAAAGAGGTATATAAGAGACAATTGAAATCTCGACGAAATAACAAACTGATCAAATCAACATGGCGTCCAAAATAGTTTTTGTGGTAGTCCTTTGAACAACATGTATGTTACTCACCTTCACAGTGCGGTGGATCACCAACGTAGCCATCGCTGCATATACACGAAACACCGCTACTCGTGTTGACGCAATGCGCTGGAAATTCGCAATTTGTCATTTCTGGATCAATACTACAAAACGTAATCCCTTGGGTCTGGACTAGTGAAAAGTAAGCCATACACAATATTACACCAGCCTCAAGCTTAAGGAGATAAAATAAGTCATCTGTATACTTAATCAAACCTTTGTTAATGCTACTGCTACTGCTACTGCTACTGCTACTGCTACTGCTGCTGCTACTGCTACTGCTACTGCTACTGCTACTGCTACTGCTACTGCTGCTGCTGCTGCTGCTGCTACTGCTACTGCTACTGCTACTGTTACTGACACTGCTGCTGCTACTGCTGCTGCTACTGCTATTTAAATCGCTGCTGTTCTCGGTTTTCTTATGCTTATGCTCGGGAGAATACATATTCTCATGCCACAAAAACTGAACAACCTAAAAGTAAATTATTCACATGATATAATACAAAAAAAAAACAGCTCACGAGCGTCGACACATGATTTCTTGGATATTAAGTCGGCCTTTTCTACCAGATCGTTGAATTCAGTGGCTTGAAATATATCGTCGTCTTCCTTAGTAATAGCCCTCATCGCTGACATGTCAGTATTATTCCCAATAGTAACAGCAACGATACGAACAGCTTTAGAACGAAGGAGCTGTACTGTATCCTCTATTGGAATGTAGCTTGGAGTCATACCAGAAAGTCGAGTTTGTTCTCCATCAGTCAATAATATCACTTGTTTCTGAGTTTCGTTTGAGTATTGTGATGAAAAGTATTCTTTATAGGCTAGATGAAGTGCGAGGTCAATACGGGTATACCCTGCGTCATACGTGATATTGTCTACCGCTGAAGCGAATGATAACGCTGTGTTGTACCAGCCTAGCGGAACTGCGTTGGAAGCTCTAGTACTAAATGCAATAACAGCAGCTTGGCTGGTTGTCCCTAGTTCGTATCTGCTTGCCACAATCTTAATGAATTCTTTTTCTTTAACGTAATTGCCTGCTCCAATACTCCCTGATGCGTCGAGTAAAAAAATTAGGTCGAGTTGTACTTGGCATTTTTCTGGACCTAAGAAAAAAAATGGAATGCAGCATTTTCCCAGGTTGACAGGATGAAGAGGAATTCACCCCTAAAATATGACCTAGTTGGGCTTAGTTAGGCCAAGTTTAACACAAGATGAGGGTGTCCATTGTTCGGGCAAAAACAAACAACTGCTTTTACGTTATACCTCACTTAATACCTACCTATACATACCGTGCCATTACCAGAGTACCCGGACACACATGTACAGCTATAGCTACCATCATAGTTGCTGCAATACGCGTCCTTGTGACAAGCATCTGCCAGAACGTTGCATTCGTTGATGTCTATTTAAAAGCAATGTAGAAGAAAACAATTCTAAATAGAATTTCATACTGCCAGTGTCTAGGAAATTTGATTAAGCTAGTCAGCATTCGGCGATGTGTACTATATACGTTCTGTTCTGTTCTAACTAAACAGTAAGGACAGTTAAGTCGGACCACTTGACCGGTTGAATACATTTAAAATGCCAAAAATATAACAGATAGTAACAAATCAAAAGTGCGTAACAATTTATTTCCCGACAAGCTTTAAATTTGGCGCCAAAACCTCCTACTTCTGGTAACGCGTTTACCGCTTGTCGTTGGGCAGGATGTGATAGTTCTACTAATCTGGACAAAATAGCTTGTTCTTTCTTTAAGTTAACCCAGAATTCTCTAGTTGAGTATTAAAAGAGGTCAAAAACTTTAACATTCCTTTATTTTTGATATCTTCAAAGACAAAGCCTTTTCGTCGTGTTGTTTTGGAAGCCCTGACAGCCACTAGTACTGAGGTCGAAGTTTTAACGACAAATGTACTTCTACCTTTGCCCTTAAATACCAACGGCTGGCATTCGCAGTTTGGCTTCAACTAGGTTTTGATGATGATGATGAACTTTATTTAAGTGTCTGAGTATTTAGCTCAATGTGAACTAATTGTGGACACTAAAATAACATTCGGACTACAAAGTAAAATTAAGGTTTTATCCTCTTAATTGCTTGGAACCCCGATGGAATGTACATATTCCCCTTTCCAACCAGCGCCCGGTAAAACTAATGCATTACTAACCCTCTCTCCTCCGCAGAGGTTCAAGCATTCGTTATATCAATCCGCTGTGCGAAGTGTACCGCAGGCACAAAGTCGAATGGATCGATCAGGCGGAGAACCTCTGCCAGATGTACGTCGATTTCTCGTACATCCTTGTCGTTTTCTCGTACATCGATGGATTTCTCGGCTTTGGCTTCATTTGACAGCTTGAAACTCACAGAAACTCATTGCTAATTATGTCGCTACAGTTTGCATTAGTTTTTTTGTTACCTAGTTTCGTATTTTCCAAGAAAAGAAGCAAAACTGTTTTACTTCGAAGGCCTCCCTGAAACCCGTGAGGGGTAGTCTTGCATGTCCTAAAAACAATAATATGGCGAACGATTCGGATCAGCTGGAATGTCCTCTTCAAGAGCTCTCTCTTCAAGGTAAATTTCAACTTAAATAAAGTCTTGCAATCTATATATCTTATATTTATTTTTTCCTATTATTTGCAAACGTTAAATTTAGAACTTCTGTAAAAATGCCGTTAATAAAACGAAGTAAACAAAAGGATAAGCTTAATCATCGTTTGTTTCTCACCACTGAAATCGTATTGTTATCTACATCTACATCTATATATGTAATCTGCAAAGGGATTTACCCATCACCGCAGATGTAAAAGAGAAAAAAATTACTTTCCTTTAAACAAATGTATGCTAAGATTAAGCTCAATGCAACTTAAGACTTGAGCTTCGATTTCACAATGATTTCGCGAAGAAAATTGTTCAGTTCGCCGAGCAGACAAACGTTAAAAAAACTTACTTGTTCTTGTCTCTTTTAAGACTGAATTGCGATCCTGTTCAGAGTTTCACTAGCCATGAGTTTCCTGAGCACATTTTGTTCTTCTCTATATTTCTTCATCACCACTTACGCGATCTTGAGAATGTTGAATTCGATAGTGATCGCTCAACCACTCGGAGGTGAACGAAAGACGCTTAGGAAAACAGTTCTCATGAAAGCAACAGACTTTTCCCGATTTCCATGCATTCAAGTATGTTTTAGCTAAACCTTCGACATCACTTAACCTCAAAATCTTGCACGCCATTTTTGCTGATACAAGGTACCCAAGCCACCCCTGTGAGTAGCCCACAGGAAATTGCCTCCCCCGGATGGCGGCCATCTTGGGCGTGGTATCTGGCAGAGGCTCCCGCGCTTTTCGCCGTCGCCTGTAACTCTGTGCCTGCACTTACATTACTCAGCGGATCCTCCCCACCCGAAAAAAAACCTTTGAGCCTCTGCGGAGGAGAGAGGAAAGAAGGTACATATGCAAAGACTCTCGCCAAGATTCAGATCACAGCAATTTTTCTCATGGAAGATATGCGAAGAAACGTTTTCCCCAAATTTATAGAGATTTGTATGGAGACGCCATGCTGGTGCCCATGTACATGGGCACCAACATGGCGGCCGGAAACCAGCAGAAACATCTGTCACTGAGTTTTGCTACGAAAGAGTGAATTTATCTCTCGAATAACTCAAAAACGTAACAATAGTAACAAACGATTGAATGCAGGAGAACCACACAACGTCGAACAAAACAACTTGGCCACTCTGTTGCCGGATCTCTTGTAGAAATTCACGCACCAGACGTCACTTGAAGTGTAAACAAAACCAATTTGATAGCAAGGCTGGTACTACGGCAAGGGCAATTGAAACTTTAATGGGCCAATATTTCGACTAGCAGAGCTAGTCTTCTTCTTCTGTATTAGTACTGGCCCTGAAGAAGACTAGCTCTGCTAGTCGAAATATTGGCCCATTAAAGTTTCAATTGCCCTTGCCGTAGTACCAGCCTTGCTATCAAATTGGTTTTGTAACAATAGTACTTTATTCTAATACAAGAACTGTTCAGATAGCAGAATTCCCCGAAATAAGTCACCTTTTAAACCAACATAACAGCTCTCTCGTCCGTCATGTAAATGTCACGTCACGCAGAAGCTTAGAAATTCAAGGGTAGTCTATCACTAAACCAAGAACCCATTCGGAGTGAAAATATGTCTGAATATTAGTTTTAAGCTGCCCTCATACAGCATGTAAGTAAAATTTCAGGAGGATCCATATTTCTGAAGTTTAAAATTTAGTGACGTCATGTGAAAACCAGCAATTGGTTACATCGAATACCTTTACAAGTCACTGAATGCGTTCTTGCACTTGCAAGTAAACCCAGTCGGTAAATCAGTACAGTCCGCGTTCTGATCACAATGATGAGTTCGCTGAGCACATTCGTTGACACCTCATACATGAGGAAAGGGTATCTTTTTTTGTATTTTAATTATATTTATTGATTTTCAGTTTTACATACAATTTTGCTACACATTACTCTCACTTACTACCTTACTACGCTTAGTTACACTCTATACACTCACACAAGGCATACACGCACACACCCCTTCATCAACATCCTTTTTACATTGTAAATAAATACTTTTTTGTCACATATACGTACAGCGGCGGTACAGGATTGCACATTATTTTACTTTATATTTGCTCCATTTTATATTTGTGAGCTGACATTTTATTATCAGATTTGGCTATAATTGTTTCGAGTTGATAAATCATTTTAATTTTTGAGTCAAATACTCTAATTGAGGTAAAGAATTTTTTTGTCTGCAATAATATAAGTTTTGTTTAGCGACTAATAGAACGTGGTTTACAAATAATTCATCATTGCACCTTACAATACCAAACATATCTTTATCAGAGAAATTAACGATTTTAATCCCTTGTTTATCAAACCATTTTATAACTTCAGCCCAAAAAGTCTTAGAGTAATGGCAAGATGTGATAAGGTGCTCAAGGGATTCCTCCATTTCTCCACAAAAGGCCAAAATGCTAGAGTTGATGCGAGACCAACTTTGAACAAAAAGGCATTTGTTACCAGACATATGTTGCTCGCAGAGCCCACAGAGGAACTTCGAGACAAAGTATGACAAAAACTGATGAAAATGTCTTAGTCACTTCTCTGATCTGAAAGTGTAGATAACAACTGTCAAACATTTAGCAAATCAGAGAAGACAAAGAGAAGAAAACATAATATAGAAAAATCGAGGGCATGATCGATCCCTAACACCAGGAAATTTGAAAACAGTCTTTTTTCAATTTATATTTACATTTAAAAAGCCCATGCGTTAGTGGTTTACAGTTGCGAAACATATCATTTGACTTGTTCGTATGCAAATAATTTCCACTTACGTAGGTTAAACTTAGTCAATAACAATCACTTAGCTGATAGTGTTTCAATTCTCATAGGCAATTAAGACAAAGAGCTGTTCAGTTTTGTGACTGGTAAGTTAAATATGACAAAATTACTGTTGACAATTCATTAAATATGAAGAGATGTACCGTCATGAAAACAAATTAATAAAATGTGATATTAAGATGAAGTGCTAGAGGTGATGTTAATAACTTTCTGTGTGTCTCTTTTATCTCATCGGGCGTGAAGACAGATGTACCGCTATGGCTTATTTTCAGCGTTATCCCTCAGTCCGAACCACAAAATTTGGTTAGAGTCGGGTTCTTAATCCTCTTTCAACCTGTAATCAACCCTTTTATCACTATCAAATTGCATTGAATTTAACGTTCCTCTCATATATAGTTCCGCAGAAATCACAATTTTAAAAATCGATGTAGTTATGCTTCTTTCCTTGGTTAGACTTACTAGAGAACAATTTGTTCAGACGGTTGATAGTGTTCTCTCAACTCATAATCAACTCTGAAATCAATGCCACATTCAGTCGACAGTTCCACTGCCACCTGAAAGTCTCGCCTCCCACGATCGATGTGAGTTTCTATGGTTTCCCCGAATTACGGATTCTAGCGGATCCCCTAGAACTAGCAGGTTATCATGCTTTTTCAGAGGAAGCAATTGTGAGACTATAAAATGCTGAGCTTTTATAATTTTCCATGCGGAGAAGTTGCATTTATCGAGACATTGTATAATACGGCTGGGTATTCTAATTACTTGATATATATAAGTCCATAGCTTTCGAACCTACCAACTAAGACATCTCACTGTATAATACAATACTCGGCGTCCAAATTATTTTTTAAGAAGCTTTCAATAAAAGCTTCTATTATTATGCGAAATTCTTTACAATGGCCTTTTCAACGGCGATAATATGCATAGCAAGAGGCCAAAAAATGTTTTTCGGTAAATTCCAATCTTGAGCATATCCTTAGCTTCATGGATTTAGTTTTCAATAGAAAACAGAAATATTTTTGTACAGATAACTTTAACAAATTCTATTGATACCGTCAATAGTCGAAGTTGCATGTAAGCGTAACATTTTTCCAGCGATCTTTCTTTGAATCCCCTGGATGCATTGTAGTAGAAACCGACACTTATTTCTTCCAAGCCGAGAGAATGACCAAAACGAATCCTAGATTTATCTGGCGGTAGATCTACTAGGAGAGTTAGTTTGTAGCCTGCGAGCAAAGCTGTTGGTAGGCGAGTCACCTTGCCTCCAAGTAAACAAAACATTGAAGTGTGGCATGCTTCTGCCAAACGTATCTACATGACTTTGGTTGGTGAAAGATTGTAGGGTGCTCAAAGACGAATTGGTCCACCAAAGGACCAAGGTTGTTTTCATGAGATTGCTAGTTTCGAAGAGATAGCCTATACTTAATATGGGCTTTCTCCTTTCTGTAATATTCGTACACCTTTATAAAGATATTAATAGTCGCTTACACAAAATCGCAATCAAGCGTCATTAGCATTGTACATTTCGAAAGACTCGTCCGGCACGGTAAGTATAGTAACACTTTTTTGTCTCGGAGGGTTTGCTACGAGAAGAGATTTTAGAAGAAAACAAACCTGGTCGAAAGAGGGAATGTCTTTCGTAATTCTTCACCTGCCTTGAAACATTTGTTTGACGTTTTAAAAGTTGAATATTGTTATCAGGCAACTAGCAAGAATCTAACGCGTGCATTCTTTAAAACAGAGGCTCTCACTCTAAAGAAACGACGGAACACTTGAGGTAGAAGCCATACAATTTACATGCTTTGGTGGATAGCAGGCTACTTTGAACTAGAAAGAGGGATTTACAATATTTTCCTAATTCACTTTATCTCTCTCATCCTTTAAAACAGCTACTCAGAATTCCCGCCAAGGGACGCCGAGAGATTCTAGCGCCTGGTTTTTGTCTGAGTATATAGCATTGATAATTTTCCTATTCAAAATTAACCTAAAAATTATCTTGCGGATAAGGGATTATCCCTTGGCATTTCTTAATAACTTAGCTTTTAACCGTACCGAAAAAAAGCATCAGCATCCATGTCTCCAGACATTAGAGTTAAACATTATTCAGGAAATAAAGATCTAGAAGGGATAAGGGATAAGGGATTATCCTTTGGCATTTCTTAATAACTTAGCTTTTAACCGTACCGAAAAAAAGCATCAGCATCCATGTCTCCAGACATTAGAGTTAAACATTATTCAGGAAATAAAGATCTAGAATCTAACCTGAAGAACAATTAGCCCTTGTTATCATAGAGGACAGCAAGATAAAAACGCAATAGGCGGAAACGGCAGGCATGATTGATCCTGAACACGAGGAAGGTCGGTGAATTGCCATGTTTCAAAGAAAACGATTTGTTTGTGGTTTACAACTGTAAAACATAAGTGGCAATTTTTAACTCGTTCGTGAATTAGTTTCCACTTACGTAGGTTTAAGTTAGCCAATAGTTATCAGTTAGCTGACAATAGTTTAATTCTCATTGGCAATACAGACAAAGAGCTGTCTAGTGGTGTAGCTGGTTGGCTGAATAAACAATAATGAACATCGTTATAAGCAGGAGATAATTCATGAAATATTTAACAATTATTCCATGAGCGCGCGTTGGATATGAGATGATAGATAGCCAACGAATAGCGCCGAGTTGGCTATAATCATCTCATATCCAACAAGCGCGAGTGGAATATTTGTTTTATTAAAAACGCCCTCAAAATATAGAAAACTAGACTACAATTAAAATAAAAAGGCCCAAAAAATCATGCATGCGCTCGCCATTTTTGTAGATCATGGTATAATGGCTCATATACCATGATGGCTAAGCCAATGAAAACTCTCGAATTGCATTATCCAATGATCCAGTTTTTAATAATAAGAGATGTACCATTATTTAACAAATTTTTGTAGTTACATCGACAAAATATAACAACAACTGGCGAAAATGTCCTAGTCACTTCTCTGTACAGCCGAACATAACAGCTGTCTTCAAACACTATCAAGCATTTGCCAACTGAAGATTTAGAATCTACCCTGAAGAACAATTGACCCTTGTTATCAGAGAAGACAAAGAGAAGAAAACATAATATAGAAAAATCGAGAGCATGATCGATCCCTAACCCCAGAAAATTTGAAAACAGTCACTTTTCAAAGTCGATGTGTTCGTGGTTTCCAGTTGCGAAACATATCATTTGACTTGTTCGTATGTAAATAATTTCCACTTACGTATGTTTAACTTAGCCAATAACTATCACTTATCTGATAATGTTTCAGTTCTCATAGGCAATTAACAAAAAGAGCTGTATAGTTTTGTGACTGGTAAGTTAAATAAAAGAAAATCGGAATGTCTTTACTGTTGACAATTCATTAAATAGCTCGTTTTTAATGCGTCCATAACTGGAAATTGCCTGATATTACTCCTTTATATAAGTGCTAAAAACGTCTGCAAGAACTACCGCCCTGTCTCGCTAACATCGATGGTGTGCAAAGTGTGTGAAATGATAATGAGACAGCATCTTGTTTATTTTTGGATAACTAATGAGATTTTTGTTCCAGAGAAATTTGGCTTTTTGAAAGGGAAATCTTGTTTGTCTCAACTATTATCTTCGTTTCACGATTGGACCCGTGATAGAAACAAAGGATTGACAACTGATGTCATCTTTTTTAGATCTTTCAAAAGCTAATTTTGACTCGGTACCTCACGAACTCCTTATGACAAAGATTCGCGCATATGGTATCCACTCTTGTCTTGGCTTAAATGCTTCTTAACAAATCGATAACAGCGAACCGTGTTGGGACCCATTTTATTTCTCATTTATATTAATGATATCTCAACAAACATTTCGTCATACACAAAACTCTTTGAAGATGATATGAAGGTGTATAGGGTACTGAGGGATACTAAGGAAGATGTGGACGAGCTTCAGAAAGATCTTGTTCGCTTGATCTTGGAGCAATGACTGGCAATTGAAATTTAACAGTGATAAATGCGAAGTAAGCAGTATATGTTCAGCAAAGTTAACCTCGTTGGTGTCTAGGTAGGTCTAGGTATAGGTAAATAATTGATATGTATAAGGGTGGAGTCTATGACGCCACCTATTGTTATAACCTAGGGAAAAATGCGTTCCTGCATACTAATAAAGTGCCTTCCTCCATACTAATTAAGTGTCTAGGTAAATCATTAATATTCAAACTGTCTAGGTAAAAATGCGTTCCTCCATACTAATTCGGTATAGCGACGATTCGCTCCGACGAAGGGCTAACGCTAATTCACAATATCAACCCAGTTGATAAAACCAAATTAGGTTTACCCACTCTAGAACAATTAAAACAATAAGGTTGCCCAGACTTGCCTGATCTTGCGAGACCGTGAACAGTGTTTTTGTCTTTGATTACTCTGACGGTGATGTCGAATGACAATAGCTAGAGACCTTAAGATACCCCGGTTCCGGGTACGGGTACGGGTCAGATCATCCGTACCCGTACTCGGTTACACGGGAAACCAATCAAATTAAGATACACCGGGTGACACCGGGTACGATCTGGGAAAAAATGTTGCGCAAAAGACTGAGTTCTAGTAAAGAAAATTTCTCCACATTTGTGCTTCAAAAGAACTTTTTCGTAATCCCAAAACGCTTCAAATCAGAAAAACAAGTGTTTATGTAAGAATCTGGATACCATTGTGGTCTAATAAGCAAAGATAAAGACCATAAAACTTACCCGTTCTCCATTTTCACCCGGCGCTAACATACGGGTAGACCACCGATTACCCCGGGAAAACGTGTAGCTTTTACGGGAAGGACACGATCACGTGGTCATTTAATGAATTCAAAATGGCGCTAGCCGTACCCGTGCGTGAAAATCGGGGGTATCTTAAGGTGTCTAATGTTTGTGTCTTTGATAACTCTGACGGTGAAGTCGATGCAGTGTCTGTGTCTTAGATAACTCTGACGGTGAAGTCGAAGGACAATTTTTGTGTGATAACTCTGTCCGCGAAGTCCCAGGACTATGTTTTTGTCTTTGATAACTCTGACGGTGAAGTCAGTCGAAGAAGTAGAGTTCGTTCATACTGCGCATGACAAGGACCCTTTATCTGAGCACTTGTGCTCATGTTTCCGCCAAATGAGTATAAGGTTTACATGTAAGAAAATAAACTATTTCAAAGACATGTTCAAAATTTTTCGTGAATTGTTTTTTCAAATGTGACTCTACCATAGTTCTCGCTCTACAAAACCCTTGTTTTGAAATGAATATAAATAATAAAGAGTAAGAATAGAAGCTGTATTTGAGCTATAACCGACTAATTTTGCCTAATTACGCAAAGTGGGACAACTCGTCCAGCCGTGTTTAAAGGATAAATTAAATGAGGGATTTCTAATTTATAAAGGCTTGCAATCGAACAAATCCTGAGAATCCTAGGTCCGTTTTTTTTATTTCTTTCACATGTCAGTCATCTGCTACGTTTTTAAATTATACTCTGTGGTGAGTTAAAACAGCTTTACACGTGGCTTAATAAAGAGCGAAATATGGCTACAAAGGGTAGATCCCAAGTGATATCCTTTCTCATCATTAAGTAACTAACATAAATTCGCTCCCACGAAGGGCTAACGCTGGAAACGTCAGTTTTCGAATCTCTTTACGGTGGCCAATTCCCATTATCAACTCAGTTGATAAAACCAACTTATCTTATAAATTTACAAGGTTTGCATATTCAAATGCGTTTATATTTTTTAATATCGCTACAACAACATGCAGGCAGTCAAAACATCAGTCACTCGGTCCCAGTATGTTCAATCACGTTCATCTATCGACACCTCAATGATATTTTTATTATACTTTGGATTATTGAAAATTCTCAGCTCAAACGATTAATGCTAGCCCGGCGGCCAAATTCATCGTTAACACGCGAACGCTAATGAATTTTAATTTTTTTCATTATTTGTCTTGAGCTTTACGTTAATAGTGTTTTCTGTTATTCGCCGAATTAATTTACAGGTTTTTGACAACGTTGGTACGAGTAAAATTCCGTTTTACAGCAAACGCCAATTTACGAGAGTTATGAATAAGAGCAAACTCACCTACTTTAGCCTGTCAAGATAGATGTTGTCTTAATATTTGACAAAAACGTTCAAATTTCTAAGATTATATTTTCAATGACAGAGGGGTCGGCCAGCTTTTCTGATGTTAATTCGATACTGCGTTTATAATTTTGGAAGAATACCAAGCGTGGCCTGGGTATAGGCTTTAGTTAACGACGCTTCTATAGCATGAACATCAGGAACTAGATCTTTCTAAAATGCACGCGCTCTTGTTAACATAACTAGGGAAGGCTGGGTGATAGGGTAAGGTGCTTACTATTAAAAGACGACCACTATTTGGTAAAAAAAACTGATAATGGTTCAGAAACCTTGAAAATGTTGGGTCACTGAGGTAAACATCCATGCAAGGCTAAGTTGATATGCATTAACGTCTTGATAATATATTTGCTTCAGCAATATTACCTTTACCCTTTTTAATTATTTCGTGACATTCGGAACAACCTCGATCTACAATAATGTTAAAGAATGTGACTTCTCGGACTCTTTCCAAGTCTGACCTCTTAAACATTGCACTTTATTTTAAACCCACAGCTTTAGTTTCGTTTTAAGACTACAGCAGGGAAATCTGTAATTCATCTGTATTTCAAGTGAATGCTTTGTATATTGGGCTTATTAAGGAGAGAATCGAGCAACGAAATGTTCAAACTTTACTTTCTTAGAGAAGCATTAATATGAACAGAATTACCAGTAGGCTAGGGTACTATTTGAAGGACGATTTTTGAATCGGTTTTTGGATTACAAAGTAAAACTGTCGTTGAATTCTCGTTAAAAAGAGTTACTCTTGATAGAAAATTGCTGGAATCAGTGTGCAAAAACTCTCCTGCATGTTTGCCGCTCGTAACCGTGTGGCGACTTTGAAGATTTGTCTTTGTTGTCTTGATGCTTGTCCACCGTACATTGCCTATTTATCGCCTTCAAGTCTTCCACAACATCTAATTGTTATGTTTTAAGTGTGCTATGGACTGTTTAAATTGTTTGGAAGTGAAACATTTCTTTCATATGTCATAAGCTGAGAATAAATAGAGCCATCTGATCCTTTTTTGTGATTGTTTTAACTTTGGGTTTCTGCGTTAAACGCAGCGCTCAACAACTCCTAATGCCGATTCAGTGGGCGGTAAATCGGTGGGTGGTAAACAGGAACGAACTGGTGTCGTGGGAGCACATGATCTACGCGATGCGCTTGCTTCACTCCAATCTGATTTTGAATCTAACCTCACTTACTGCCAATCAATATTTCTACGTTTCGCTTAGCATTGTAAAGTTTCGCTGAAAAGGACATTCGGTTTGATTACAACAAATACTGAGATTACTAAAATGCTCAACAAATTGGCACATACTGGCCCAAAAACCAAAACCTTAAGCGCTGTATTTCTGCGCATATTTTATTCAATCAACACTAGGGCGTTCGCGTTTGGATATGTACTCTTGATGCGTTACTACTGTTCAAGCTAAAGCGATCGAAAGCACACAGGTCTAAAACTGAAATATGCTTTACGAAGACTTTCCGAAGGGCTAACATCATTCACATACGGACTTCCTATTTACGCTTTCCGTATTTACTTTTATTCAATTGTAACTCATCTCGTCCGCCTCAGTTCCCCCGTTGAGTTGAAGCGCGCTTAATTTTTTTCGTAGATTTGGTACTATTCATTTTGGCAAATTCAGGAACAATTTTTTGTTTTGAGTTTATTTGTTATGGGGCCTCTAAGTATACCCTGCAAACTTCGAGGTCACGTCTACCTGTCTATGCGCAAATGGCAGTTCTGACGTTGTCTCATAGCGTATCAGTGTTTTGGAACATTTTGGGGACAATGCAGTAGTTGGTGTGTTGGTTAGTTTTGGCAAATGTTTTGAAATGTTAAAAAGAGGCTTGATTGTTGACACGTAAGTACTGTCGATCCCAGTTTACTGAGTGTCGCAATTACTCGGTGACACGAACCTGGGCACTATGCTGATAACATTGTGAGTGGTAGCTAGCACCTGCATCAATGTCGTCACAACGTAATCTTTTTATGTTCACAAGAATACGTCGTTGTTACCTAGCAACCTTTTATGACGAAAGAGACGAAAAGCGAGCATTTTGTGGTTAGCTTTTCTAATTCTTTTTAAACGATCTGAGATCCCAAGCAGGGTGTTACAATGATGACTATTTGGCGTATTACCTAGAAATCTAAAGACCAGCTATGTTTGTTTTCAGTTCTGAATTAACATTGCACCAAAACGTTTCGAAACACAGAAACAATGCGACAATTTAATATACTAATAATTTTACTAGAATGGCACTCCAACCTTTCTGTTACAAACTTTACTTCCGTCTCTACACTAAGAGATTAAATCACACCCAACCTGTAGCATGAACGTTTCGATGCATTTCTACCGTACATGGACTGCCGAAAAGCAGAATGTGTCGGCATCCATCTGCGATTTATTAAAACGAGAAAGTCATTATAAACTACGAGGAGATGCATTTCTGAAATTGCCGAATGTGGATTAAAATCAATAAGAAATCAATGGGCTAGGCTATGGAACGCACTACCAAACGGATACAAGCAAATAGGTAGCTACAAATTGTTCAAGAGAAGTATACTTAAGGTAAACCTGGCCAGCCGTTGCCCCTAAAAGTTCGACCCATATTAATATGTTTCATATGATTTCTCTTTGTTAAGTGATTTGTTAAATTATTTGTATATATAGTTGAATTTGGTCGTGTATTCTTAACTGGTATCCTGGTTTCAAACGGAGTTCTTCCTACCTGGGCACCTGAAAGAAACACCCTTACCACGGTAATCACCTCTTCGATTGCTATGGGCTCAAATCCTACTCAAGGCACACAATTATCTTTCAAACCTTCACTCAGTCTATGTATTTTTTTATATATTTTAACAGTAATTATGCATTTTTAGTATTATCCATCGTAATTTATTTTATTTCTTATTTATGTTGTGACTAAGACCTATAAAGCAGCTTTCTATGTAGCTAATAGTCAGTCACTTTGATAAAGTCTTACTTACTTAATTACTTACTTACACTTCTATCTCTGCTTGTTGGTTTCTTTCTTGGCATTTTATTGCATTTTATTCCTTCCTAATCAAGCGCTATATTGTCTATAATACCAAACAAGAAATGAGGTAAATCCGTAAATTGATATGACTTAGGCGATCATAAAACTGACTGACCTACTCAAGTCTAACAATGTGGTTGCTTTGTTTTTCAATCTTTTCCTTTGATGCAGTGCAGACGGCGGAGACAACTTCCTATTCCAATACTCTTTGTCTGGCATCCATGTCTTTTCGTTTACAGTTTATCTGGTTTGTCAGTGTATTTGCAGCACCTGGCCCTTTAATCAGCTATGCGTTGCACTTCAAAAGTTTTTTAAAACTACTTCTAAAGTTCTCATTTCTCCAACAGTAGATCAAAGGATTCCAACAGGCGTTCAAACTTGCAACCAAATAAACTGCGTGCATTTTGCGTGCCGCAATCGGAGACGAGGTGAGAAAACGGAGGCACAGAACGACCAACAATGGGATGAAACTAACAAGACAGATCCCCACCAAGATGGCCACAGTACGGGCTCCTTTAATTTCATGCTTCGTGGCGAGTTCTCCTTGTAAGTTGTCTTCCTCCCGAATTTGTCTCCGTTGTTTCCAAGCAACTGTGAAAATGTAGCTGTAGCATGTTATGATTATCACAATAGGCACGACCAGTAATGATACCACCAAGAAAACAAGGTATGATCTGACGGATGCTGACTGTAAACTGAAGGGCTCGTGATGACGATCGAAGCACGGAGTCAACGCCTGTAAAAAGTCCTTAAACGTTCGCAGTCCATCTGTATTCAATGACTGGGAAAAGCCTACTGTCACAGCAAATCCCCAAAGCCAAACCACGACGGAGGCAACCGTTACTCGGCGATTCGTCACTATCGCGTGATATCTCAAGGCGAACTTGATGGCGATGAAGCGTTCCACACTGATTAAAGCGAGATGCAAAATAATGATGAAGTTGAAAGTAAGGCTGACTGTTGACGCGAAGCTGCATAATTCGCGAATCGGTGGTGTCTTGCCGATAATTATGTTGGCAATATTGAAAACGAAAGAAACCGTCATCAAGATGTCCGCTACTGACAAACTGACCAGAATGATGTTAGAAGCACTCTGCAGGCTTGAAAATTTAAAAAATGCTCTGATCACGAGAGTATTGCCAAAAATAGTGGCAATTATCAAAAGAACGTGGATGGTGATAATAATGGCTTTCAGCTCAGTCGGTTCTTCTTTGCGACCATAATCATCATTTGTAGGACCCATTTTACAAGAGAAACGCTCTTTCATAAACTGCTGTGGTTACGGCTTCCAAGTTAAAAAATGTTTGTCGAGGACTCACGGACAGAAAAGACAGGGAAGCATTGTTCGTGACTACTGCACATGTCGAGGATCCGTCAGGTTGCACATTTCTGTTAAGAATAAGGTCAGCATTTTGTAAAGCCTCCTTTTAAATAAAGATAAACTATAAACCGGAATAAGCTAAGTTCGAGTGGTTAAACTGCATAATTTTCCCTAATTATGCATTCAAGTGACAACTCTTGTGTTTTATCAAATGTTTGAATACATAACGGTTAACAACCCTTATTGCTGAAACTGGGAACTTTTAATTGCAATAGGTTTGACAAATAAATCAGCAGAAATTTTTAATTTTTCTCGTGTGCCAGCGAAATTTGTCACTGTTTTGAGACCTCTAGGTCATCTTTACTGCACCTGCTAATTACTTGGTTATGGCGTTGTCTTAATAGAGAGTAAAATAGTTCAACGTTGTTGACCTGAAATGAGTTCCTCGCCCTTTATCTTAAATTTTGTGGCCAGTGTTTTACCTTCCGCTTGAATTCACAGTTCACTTGCAATGGGTCAAGACAGTACTCGGAGTCGCTTTTCTATTTTAGGTATTTTCAGCGAAAGTGAATTGAAATCAATTTTATTATCGTTTTAGACTTTTGAATATTTTCAAGAAGTAAATAGAATGGGAAAACAATGCTACCCTTGCAGCAAAATTTATTATCAATGCGTTAATAGCTTTTTTTGGCCTATTGTGTGTCATGTTAGAATTGGATGTTTACTTGGGAGTTGACATTTCCAGTCTTATTTGTCGGCTTAATGTTTTCAACAAAGCTTTTAGAAGGCAAAATATTGATCAGGTAATTATTATTGAAAAGGAACATGTCTAAACGACCAATGCAAATTTTTACCACAAACGTCATTTGCGATGTCTATTATTAGTGGGAAATTCTTTCATTTCCATTTGCCATTTTGTAAGCCAGCTGTTTCAATTCCTGACAAAACCGGTCAAATTATTGGAAACGAATAAAGAAGTCAGCTTCTTCTCATGTCAAGAACCGATAAATAAACGAAAGTGTATTTTCAATTTTAGTGCAATACTAATCTTGGCTGTGGGACGAAGCCTTAGGTTTTAACTTAACCAAATACATTGTTTTTTTAGCAAAACACCTGTAAAACCCTATCACAAACTTGCGTGCGTATGTTAATGAGGAAACGCCGACCGGATGAGAAAAAATTACCTATCATACTGTTGTTTTTGTTTCATCAGTTATAAAACCCACTAAGAACTAGAAGTTTTGCGAAATTTTAGGTCAACAGGGTTCTTCTTTTTGCAACAGAACACGTTTGAAATTTCGCCATGTTGGTGCCCCTCCGAAGGGCACCAACACTGCGTCTCTGAACAAAATCTACTGCGCAATTTCAACAAAGCTCTGTTGACTAATTTGCTTTTCTATGAAATGTGACGTGCACGCAGAGCAGATATTAAAATTATTTAAATTGAGAGGAAGTTCGATCGCCACCTGCATTTCTCTAAAAACGCTCAAAGAGGATAAATCAGTAACTGGATGATCTTAATTAAAAAAAAGTGCCTTTCACCGGCATTAAGAAATAAAAAGTTCAGTAAACAGTCAAAAACAAGACAAGTTGGCTGACGCTAATTAAAGTTCAACATACTACCTACCTCGAGAGGCAGATGTTTCCCGGATTCTACCAATAAATTACTCTAGAATATATGCGACTTGCCATTCAAGCCTGATTCTTACTTCCTGAGTCATTATATGATATCAACCAAAGGTGCCCACAGAATAGCATATAAATTTCAACGAGAATATTTCAGGCCTCGCGCGCATATTTTCATCAAAATACACATTTTAGATAATCGACATGGAAAACGTCACGACTCAAACAACAAACTCGACCGACTTATATGAAACGTTCTGGT
>OZ026606.1:25643337-25653337 GCA_964020085.1 Micromussa lordhowensis
TGTTAGTTATTTTATTTTCATTCCCGTGTTTGAAATTTTGTTATTTCAGTTACCTTGTTCAATCTTCGTATTAAGTGGAATTAAATTAAGCTACGGCAAGATTTGGATGCGTGTGATTACCGTATGCGACAACAGTTACTATTGCTACAAATACACCTTGATGAACACTGACTCTCATGACGAGGACTAAAGATCATTTAAAATTTGTGCCCAGTTTTAACACTGTCTAACTTTGATCATGCGTATTATTTGCTCTTGTGTGCAAGCTCATGGATGAATTGGATTAGTCTAGTGTAACTAGGTAAGTATACAAAAATTAAATATCAGGCTGTTTATAGAGCCTGCCTATAAATGTTAAGATGCAATATATTACTTTAATTGCCACTGGAACATTGCTATTGCACTCCACTGGGAGAATAGTGTCAAATAACTTCTAAAGTCTATTGCACAATGAAGCCATTAAATGAGACTTTACCATATTGACCAGTCGTCCCAAATTGACTCCCAGTCAGAGGCCTTGGTTATAATATGTATAATATTAGTGAGTCAGCGGTGCATTTTGGGTCAAGGTTATTAGGTTGTAGTCCTTGTTCAGTTAACATTCGACTGTGGCATTATGAAACGGCTATAATAGCAAGTATGTCACATGGTTTTGACATTTACAATTTCAAGACAATCAGCTTACGAATGTGAAGAACATTTTGCACAATTTTACTTTACTGGGACACGGCTAGACTAGGGTTGATTTCCATTTCTCATTTCACGCCCACATACACACTTTCATAGGGATAACATGGTACGAAGGGAATACATACTACTAGTTACACATCCTAATAGGTAGCGTCCACCTTGTGGTACCCTTGTGGGACACGGTATTCTCTCTCCCATGACTGAAATGTGACACGTACGCATGCGCACTAGATTAGCCCAGAAAACCTCTTGATGTGCATAAGTAATGAGCGAAACCTCGTTTAGGTGTGTATACGTAATGAGTCAAACCCTTATCCTAATGACGTGACTTAACCCTAATGACGTCATCACTGATCCTAAGAAGGAGGGGTTACTAAACCCTGGTAACCCTAGTTAATCCCCTAATAGGCGGAATTACTCTTATATATTGAACATGGAACGTACCCCTCACTCCCCTATATCGAAACACATACATACATACATACATACATATTTTTATTTGGTATCTTGTACATAGTACATTGACATTGTTCCAAATAAATTTACAAATGCGCTAATTTTCTAACCTTAATTATAATTGAGAGTTAACTACGTGTTTTTTCTAATTTCATAGCATTCATGCACATACTTTGCAATTATTTTTTGTAGCTCAGTATTATTACTTGGGGGGTTTAATAGAAGCAAAAATATATTTTCTGTTGACATTTTCCCGATTGGGATTTTGAATTCCGTGGATAAGTGCTCAAACAGCGACTTCCGTTTTTCCTGATACCCCGGACAGGAGACTAGGAAGTGTTTTTCATCTTCTGCTTCTTTCTTACACAAAGGGCATATTCTTTCGTTCGGTTTCTTATATGGTCTCATGTAACGCCCTGTTTCTATTGCCAACCTATGATTACTAAGTCGCAGTTTTGTCATGGTAGTTCTGTGCCGGATGTTGGTGACCTGGTGGAGGTAGTCCTCGCATCTGTAATTATCTATTTTTTTGACTTTACGGTAGGTTCGCATTTTGTTGCTTTGATTGGGATCTTTCCTTGTGTCGTTATTCATCTCGCTAAACCACCTTTGTAATTCAATATCCTCTAATCTTTGTCTAACAATGCTTACAGCTCCTACATCTGGTGGATGTGCTTTTTCCCAAAGGATTCCTAAACCTATATGATATAAAAAGTTTTTGATTTTTTGACTCCAAGAGATTTTATCTTTTATCCGTTTTATGTCATTATAGGCTACTTGAGATAATTTATGACAATTATTCTCTTCGTGTTTAACTAAAGTAAGCCAGAACTTTAAGGTTCTACATTGGGCTGTCATTCGCAGTGGAAACCTGCCTGTTTCGGCCCTGCAAGCATTATTGTTGCAATATTTATTCACACCTAATAGCCATTTCAGAAATTTGTTTTGAACAAGTTCTTCGGGGTCTGTATCAAGCTTGCCATTACAGTCAATACCCCAAATTTCACTACCATACATGAGTATGGGCGATATTAGTGCATCAAATAGCTTAAATGTGAGTTTGATGTTCTCACTGAAGTGATTTCCCATCTCGTTCCGTAGTTTAAATAGGGCTTTAAGACTTGCTTTTAACACATGCGCAGTAACACAAACATTACAAATTTAGGGTGAAACAACATTTCATTGAGAAAAAAATGAAAGATTACAAATTTGCATGCATATGTAAGTGAGAATCCAAGATGACGGAGGTTATTTTCAACCAATCAGGAGCGGAATTAAAAATTCAAGATGACGGCGCCCACGAAAGTAAGTGCGGCCATGTTGGACAGCCTCGATGGAGGACTTGGATCGGTCTCGCGGATTTCCATGGCGACACAAATCACGCTAGGGTCACGCAAAAATCGATACTTACAATGTCCTGTCATCCTAAACAACAGAAGTCCGTCCGGCAAAAGGTAATGGTGAACACTAAGAGACTTGGGTTCGACTGCAGCTTAGATGGGTGGTGCAGAGCATGGCGGGACGACTACGTCATCGGGAACCAAAATTTATGACATCAGGGCTGGGTTTTCCGAAAGCCGGTTAACGCTAACCCAGGATTAAAAGTTAACCGAACTATTAATTTTTCTTGTACAAAATTGTTTTTCGCTTCCTATTTTTTGTTTAGTTTGAGATTATCCAAATTCAAAAGAGAAGGTCAAACAATATAAACAGAAAACCTCTCCGAAAAGTTGCAGAACTGAAATCAAAATTCTCGCTAACCCTGGTTTAGCTTAATTCAACAAAATAGCCAAATTAAAAAAAAAACACAATCATTGGCGAACGCAAAAACGGGGGCCTAAATATGATTGATTTTACCTTAATGAACAAAGCCTTAAAGTCCATTTGGATAAAGCGATTTCACCTGAGCGAGAACTCGGCATGGACGGTTATTCCCAATGAAGCCACATCATACTTGGGAGGCTTAACCTTCCTATCAACCTGTAACTGTAACAGCAAGGATCTTAATATCAAAGAGCTACCACTCTTTTATGAGAGAATGTTACAGTATTGGTTTGAGTCTAGGGATCTGCAGAGTAATTAAACGCCAGACACAAAGAAAACAACTATATGGAATAACCAATACATCAAAATTGACAACAAGACGATCTTTTTCCGTACTTGGTTTGATAAAGGCGTTCACACCGTAAAAGACCTTGTCGACCAGAATCTAGATTTCCTCACCTATGAAGAATTTCAACTTCGACATCAGTTGCAAACAAATGTTTTGACCTATTATGGACTAATAAACGCTCTTCCACAAGAAGATAAAAAAAGCAATAAAACAAACAGGTGTACTGCAAGAACATCTTACACAACCATGGGAGAACTTGAAAATGTTAACAACCAAAGTCATTCATAAAAGTTTTGTGAAGCATTTGTTTGAAGAACCCACCGTAAAACAACGCCTTATTGCCAATGGGTTACCACCGGACCAAATTAGCAAATACTTCAACTTAGCCTTCTCCATCACTTTAGAAACGAAGTTAACTATGTTCCAGTACAAGATCTTACATGATATAGTTTTTACTGAAAGCAAGTTATTTAAAGCTAAACTTGCAAGCAGTGATCTTTGCTATTTATGCTTAAAAACAAAACAAGATCTAAAGCATATGCTTGTTTCATGTCCGGTGGTAACAGAGTTCTGGAAAATCTTTCTGGAATGGTATGAGACTCTAACAGCAGCAAAACTAGAATTATCAACCGTGAAAATCTTGACCACTTTTTTAGGGCCTGTTTACATGGAGGTGGGGGACCCCAGGTAGGTGAGGTAACCCGCCTAGGTGGGGTAACCCGCCTCTCCACATAATTTCTCATTTTTATTTGATCATGTTTACATGATAGGTGGGGTAACCCGCCTAGGCGGGTTGCCCGGTCTGCCAGGTAGGGTAACCCGCCTAGCCGGGGTCGCATTTTGCCATGTAAACGGCTCAAGGTGGGGTAACCCGCCTAGCCGGGGTCGAGTTCATGTTACATTTGCAAGCGCGCCAAAGCGCGTAAAAATTTGAACCAGAACAATATGGCCGTTAACTGCCTATCATCAAAAGTGACAGTAAAACGCCACAGCATTGAAATGCTGCAGCGAGAGCAGAAAATAAATATAAAATAACACTGACCGCCAAAATGCGTCGTTCGTCCGCCATTTTCAATGTTTACATGCCTAGCGACCACGCAACAACGTCAAGTAAAGTCACCCCGGGACCCCGGGGTTGTAAGTTTGCATGTAAACGCTGGCCATTTTTCGACCACGGCTAGGCGGGTTACCTCACCTACCTGGGGTCCCCCACCTCCATGTAAACAGGCCCTAAAATTAACTAATCACCTCTTACTAATTTCGAAATACTACATATACTGTTGTAGCATTAATAAAGAACCTTTGTATTCTCGTACTTATCTAACAATAGTGATAAGCAAGGCCGAAATCGAAATACAAGTATCAATAATGACTAATTCAAATGAACGTTATTACAATAAATGGAAACCTTTAATTGACAAGGAGTTTGTAACCTAGGGCTGTCCATTACTTTTCTTTGTGCTTCGTAGAATTTAACGCGACCTTTTTTTTGCAAGTCATAGTAGGGAATGTAACTGTACTATTTTTTCTTTTGTTGTTTTTTAATGTATTGTAAGTATTATTTGTACGTATTGTAAAGGTAATATAGATATTGTTAATATAAAAAAACTCTTCCCATGAAGTTTTGGTCTAATTGGACATCCATCTTCTTTAATCTTACTTCCCTGTTAATCCTCGGTGACGGCGTGTTATCTATTAGCGAATTAACCCTTAACGTACCAACTACGCATATATGCGTATATAATTGGTCATGCTCTTTGTACCACTTGTGACGTCATCAATTTAACGCCACCAGATTTTCTTGATAAGCAGATTATAGAGCTAGGATAGCTCTATCCACACAGCTGTCCGTTTTGGATATCGACCGCTTTCCGACGGAGCAATTGGAAGAAAACGTGATCAGTTTTTGGTGCAAAAATGGTGACAAAAAGGTCCATTATACCCACAATTGATCAAGGACCCATTTCCAAGGTTTACCCATTATAAATACCCAACTTTTTACGGGCGACAGAAAGGATATGAGTAGTAGAAGATAACGAGAATAAAAGAGCAAAGAGAAAGGAAAGGAAAAGGGCAAGAGGAAAAATTCGGAAAGGGCCAGCAAAAAAAAAAAAAAAAAAACTCCAAATTTTGGCTTATGGGCATGCGCCAAATTAAAATATTGTACATTTATGTACTTCATCTTCAAAGAAAACTACCTTTTTGGTAGAAAATCGCTTTTTCAGTAAATGTGAGGTCCATTTAGCGTTATGGCAGCAAAAAATCGGATTTAACGGCAAAAAACGGTATTTTTTTAGTGTCCAGTTGGTACGTTAAGGGTTAATGGGAAGAGAGAGATCTATGTCTACTTCCAAAAGCGCTTGCGAAATGAAAGTTTCGAGATCTTTGTTGTACTAAATCGTGAGTTGTCATACTTGGAAATAAAAAATACTGACGTATTTATACCCTTCAACACTTAGTGCATAATCAAAATGCCATGTGCTTTGTTGTCCCTATGGCTAATCAGAATACCGAGCGCTTTGTTCAATAGATAAGTGTACCCTCTTATCCTTCGATATGTGTCGTGACACTGAAAAAAGGGGGAAAAGGCAAGAAATCGATGTTTTTCTAATTCCCGAATCGTTTTACTTCTGTCAAAGTGATCGGAACATTTTTTTTACGCAGCGCATAATCAAAATGCTGTGCGCTTTGATGTCGCTATATTTATTCAGAATACCGCGCGCTTCAGAGAGCGTTAATGAATATCGCGTATCTCCTATCCCTTGGTGTGTGTCGGTGACAGCAACATTCTTACATATTGTTGCTAACGACGCTTTTCTTATTCCCGTTAAATATCGATCTTGATTCTTTACGTGTTTTTACAAACTGACTAAATAAATGGAGAGTTCAGGCGCTGTTTTTGCATTCATTTCGCCCTTCGCCAAATAATATAATAATATATTCAATCAATAATAAAAATTCAAAATATATATTTTTTGAAATAATAAATTACACTTTAAGAGAGGATAGCATGAATCAACATGACCAGGAACTAATTAAATTATTAGCAGATTTGTAATTAAGTTTACCTTAGGTTAATGTCCGGAAGTTCAAGCGTACAATTTCTCCTTGCATTTCCTTGACTTTGCGGTAAGATCGAAAACTTTCATTAGTTATTTGTTGATAGTTTTGTTAGTTATGCAAGGAAAGATTGAAAGCGGAGTACTCCTGGGACCTACGTAATCACATGTAAAAGTATTCTATTCACCAACATTCATATTCAAGCTCAGTTGTAATAAGGTGTGGAAAAAATGATTGATCAGCGCCCAACAGCCTTCGCTGTTCCTTTAATAGTCGTTAATTGTTGCACACCGGAATTCAACCTTTTACAACTCTCCCCATTCCTCAATTCTCAAATCTCTCATATATAACTTAACACTTTTACAGAAAAACACGGCTATGCCCTTACAATCAACTAGAATATAGTTTACGTTTGTGACAACACCTTTCTCAGAGGAGAAACGATGGCGCAAAAAGTTTTTTTTTACAGACAACACTCTAAACCCAGATCCGTGCCAAAACCAAATGTATTATCATTCTGCTGGGCGTTTCCTGTGCTCACTAGCCGGAAAAGCACACACAAAACTTTTCAACTGATTCACATCCTGCCAAGGAGCCACCACGTTCTCAGCGGAAGACGCAGCAAGGCGTCCCGACGCACCATCATGGTTCAACACCTTGGCCAACTGAAGGTAGCATAAGGCGGTATGCCTCCTGGCCCAGCCCACGTGTTCCATTATCTCAGACAGATCCGCCCCTGTGAGGGCAACGTTATCGCACAACCCGAACGGAAACCATGCAACGTCTCACCATCATCAGCTTTCATCTGCTTGAGATATACCTTAAGACGTGTATCCGCTGCTGAATAGCTAAATGGAGAATCCTGGACGCCGTTATTAGAGGTTGTCGGGCGAAACAGATATCTTTTTGTCAAGTCAACGCCTAGTTCTCTCCCTAACTCCACATACTGTTCAATGCCCTTCACAGGGCAGATGACTGACTGAGGGTTTCTACGAACACCAAAGACATTACTGTCACCCCCCCGCAGAGTTTTACCCTAGACATGATTGAATAAGAGCCCGTCGTCATTTCCGGGACTTTAACTTGGCCGAGATCTCCTGGGCGGTCCGCACTAAAGAACGCCAACTTAAAGTACGCTTGGTCACGTGCGATGATGAAACGATCAAGTTTCGTCTTTGCCCTTGTCAACTCGCCTTCAAGATACTTCGATAAGTGTGTCAATTTATCCACAAAGAAGGGCGTGACTTGTTTTGGAGTAATACGACCCTGCAGCTGCTCTGCTGCGACAAGACGAAGGTAGTCTCTCACCAGTTTATCAGAAGCTGGGCTACCAAGACCTAGCCGCTTATCCCACTCCCCGTCTCGCCCTATCGAATGGAAAATCGAACTTAACTTTCCTATGTATGAGTCCACAGTCTTATAAGACAACCTCAGAGAACAGCCACATGAGTGTTTGCCACGCTGACCCAAAAATTCATAACTATTGCGGTGTACCTGTGTCTTGCCATGCCTGTCTTTAAAGATCAGGAAACGGCACAAGTTCCTAGGAGTCACCGTCGCCATGGTAACAAAACCTGGCAAGGCACCAAGAAAAGCCTTAAGTTCCCTCTGAAGAGAGTCTTTCTGCTTTTTGTAACTAGTCGCCTGGTCATAATTAAGTAGCTGTTGCAGTCTCACTTCAATGCCATCAAGGGTAACTACAACATCAGAGTGGTGCTTAACAGGCGTCGTTATAAACTTTCTCTTGTACCCACATCGCTGACAAAAGCGAAAATCAAAGTCATTAGCGTGTCCACAGGTAGGACACTTAACTGACTTGACAAACAACTTTGCCATGACTGGACGTTCCTACAAACAAGAAGAGGCATACTGTATCATATACTACACACCGGCAACATAACATGTTACTAAGTATGTCAAGACGCTCTTAAAAACATACTGCAAAAGCCCAAAGATCGCCAGGAATGCCTTTGTGAGGTACCCACCCTTTTCTGGATGGGACCAAGAGGGCGTTGCTATCCCCCTGTACTGCCAAGCGTTTGCTCTTTAGAGCTTTGCTTACAAGGATTGGCCACGAATGCTTTTTAGGAAACTTGTCAAGCACTACCACAGTGCATGACTGTCTGTAACTCTGCAGAAATTTTAAGACAGGCCCCGTTAAGGCTATAGGGGGGACGACGTACGGCCTGGTCATAAGTGCTCCGTGAGAAACAAGGTCTTGCGTGGAGAGATTTACACCAGATGATCCTGGATGGGGGATTGGCGTAAAATGGGGAAGAGGATTCCCGTGCACGTCTCTCATAGCGTTTGAATCCAAAGCCATAAGGTCACAAGAGTGGCCCTCCCTGCCACCAAACTCCCTATGAACAATCTCCCACAAGCCATCCGACAATTTACTATCTAAGTGAGACAGGCGCCTAGATGGAGTATAAGCGGGATTCTGTCCAGTTGGAATGTACGGCATGTGCAAAGATAAATTTCGCTTCGACGTTGTGAAGAAAAGTCGTTTCAGTGCCATATTGAGCTCCAACCTTCTGCCTCCCTGGTTGTTCCAAGCCTCGGCAACAGCCTTATTGTCCACAAAAGCATCGACTCTAGCGTTGAACAATTTGTCTCTGAAAGCCACTAACGCCCTGTTGACTGCAGAGGCTTCCTTCACGGCGATGCCCGATACGAACTGATCATCAGTCCAATAATCGGATATTTCCTCACGATGAGGGGTTAACAAAATAGCACCCCAGGCTGTGGCAGAAGCATCAGTAGCAATGGACACGCGGATATGACGCTCATCCCTCCATGGCAACAGAGTATCCCAATCCTCCAAAAACAACCAATGAGAAATCTCCTCACGCAGCTTGCCCTTAATGGCTATTAGCCTACGAGGAGTAAGTCGGCCACCGGCAATGGCAGCATTCATCTGCCTTGTAAACAGCTGGGCTGCAGGTACTGCTAAACTAAAGGAGCACATTTCTCAACCAAGCGCTGCAAGGTTTTCACTGTAACCTTGGAATTCTTGAGTATTCCACGGACAAGGTCAAGAAACTTTTCTTTCTTTTTTGGCTTCAAGCAGAACACCCCCCGAGAGGAATCCGCTAGAAAACCAAGATAGGGGACTACTTTGCTTGGAAACAATATTGACTGCTGCAAGCCAAGGAAATAACCCAGCCTGACAAGATGGTAGGCAACAAGAAATATCGCTGACCTAGCCGCCGCCAGATGACGATCATTAGCGGAGTTCAAGGTAGCATATTCATCCTTATCGAGTGCCACCTGCAGTTCGCCATTATGGCGATCATCAATGTAGAGTAAACAGGGGATTCCAGAAGCTCTAAAGAAATTACTAGCCAACAGACCAGTAGTATGGTACACAAATGGGGAAATCTTCCACCCAAAAGGAAGGGTATTATAAGTAAAATACCACCCGCCCCATTGAATCCCAAAATAGGTGCGGCTATCCTCAGAAAGAAGAATATGGTCGTAGCCAGATTTATCATCTAAGACCGTTTGGTAGGTGTCCTTCCTCACGTAACGCGGTAGGTCTACCAACCTGTCTAAAGAGAAAGGCATGTCGCGCATCCATAAATTAAGGTAGCGCGCATCATGACATAGCCTTGGCGTTGTTGGCTCAACCGTAAGGGGGAGAACAATAAACTGAGGCTCAACCACACCAACTTTCCCCAA
>OZ026606.1:25658337-25665837 GCA_964020085.1 Micromussa lordhowensis
TGCCAGAAAGGCTGTCACATCATACACTGATCAACATGCATGAATACAAACAGAACGGTAATCTATTGATTGACCTCATCCTCCCATTGTCTAAGTAATTTTTTTCAGTGCAGTATGTTTGAACGCGGATTTTTTTTCAGTGTCGATTATAACAGGTTTGATTTGTCAAAGCAAGTAATAGTTTTCTTTTGATATTGGATGCATTGAGATTCTTTTCGAAATCAATGGTTTCTAGTTTGATATCTACTTAATTAATATATTGAGTCGGCGGTTTCAACATAAGTACAGTTCAATAACGTCCTACAGAATTAACTACATACAAAATACTTGCTTAGGTATAGTTTAATACCATGTCGGAAACGCAAGGGAGAAATAAATCAAAAAATACACAAAACATTAGCTGTGAAAGACATTTTTATACAAGAAAAATTATTCCTTCGGTTAACTCTTAATCCTGAATTAGCGTTAATCGGTTTTCGACCAACCTGGCCCTGGACTATCGCATTTTTGTTTTTTAGTGACTTTCTTAGATGTCCGTAATTGAAAGGAAAATGTACATAGCAATGATCTATATAAATATCAACAAAGAATTGTTTTTGTTGTTTTAATCTATCTTGGGCAACGATTCTTTCCAGTTTACGTAGAAAATCACATTTGTTAGGGTAGGCGGTTAACGATACGGTGACAACGACATATCCAGGCGCTAAGCTCGAATCGTTATCACCAACCACGAATGCTCGGCAATTACTGGGGATCACAAATTTGCCAGAAAGGCTGTCACATCATACGCTGATCAACATACATGAATACAAATAGAACGGTAATCCAATGCTTGATCTCATCCTCCCATTGTCTAAGTAATTTTTTCAGTGCAGTATGTTTGAACGATTTTTTTTCAGTGTAGAACATAACAGGTTGGATTTGTCAAAGCAAATAATAATTTTCTTTTGATATTGGATGCATTGAGATTCTTTTCAAAATTAATGGTTTCTAGTTTGTTATCTACTTAATTAATATATTGAGTCGACGGTTTCAGCCGTAAGTACACTTCAATTACGTCCTACAGAATTAACCATATACAAAATACTCGCTTAAGTATAGCTGAATACCGTGTCGGAAACGCAAGGGAAAAATAAGAGGAAACAAAATGGAATATTTCTATAACTTACTAGCTAGCTTGATATGAAACATAAAAAGTACTAATGCTAACACTGATGCCTTAACAAGGAGCACTTCCAACTGAAAACAGGAACATTTCTCTCGGGAGTGGTCCACATAAAAGAGCATATAATTGCGGAAAGCAATTAGGAACGTCTTTGATTTGCGAAGTGTACGCAGAGCAGATATAAAATAATTTGGATTGAGAAAGATAATCAAGGTTGCAAGGATGTTCGATCTCCACTGAGATATCTATCTCTAAAAATTCTCAGTACGAAGGAGTATAAAGAGGATAAATCAGTAACTGGATGATTTTAATTTTAAAAATACTACCATTTACCGGCATTAAGAAATGAAACTTGCAAAAAACAGTCAAAATAAGACAAGTTGACTAATGCTAATTAAAGCTAAACATACTACCTAGCTTTTTATGCAGATGTTTCCCGGATTCCACCAATAAATTACTCCAGAATAAATGCTACTGGCCATTCAAGCCATTCTTGATTCTTTAGTCATTAGATGATATCAACCAAGGGCGGCCACAGAATACCATATAAATTTCAAGGAAGAAATTTCCGAAACACACACTTTAGATAATCATGGAAAACCTCACGACTCCGACAACAAACTCGACCGACTTATATGAAAGATTCTGGTGGCTGGCTCCCAAATATTTCAGAGAACTCTCTTCGAGACCAAAATATCTTGTGGCCATAGAATCAAGTATTATGCTGATCATCACCATCACAGCATTTTGTGGAAACTCGCTGGTGTGTCTAACTTTTGTGCGGAATCCAAGACTTCGTACTGCTACAAATTTACTGATTTTTGTGTTAGCAGCAACTGACATGTTAACCGCCTGCCTGCCGCTAACTGTGGCTACAATCGTGCTCATAAAAGGAAAATGGATCGTGGAAGTAAATCCCATTGATGTTAAAGACTTTCTTTGTCAGTTTCAAGGAACAATTACACCAGCTTTAATGGGATTCTCGTTACACATTATGGCTTTAACTGCCATAAATCGTTACATTTGTGTAGTTCGCCAAAAACTTTACAAGAAACTGTTTAGCCGAAAAGCTACCTGTCTCGTGATAGTAGCTGATGGTATGATTATAGTAAGCCTCTCCTCAATTTCTTATCCAGCAGGATTTGCGAAAATCACTTTCGATCCAAGAAGGGCAATGTGCTTTACGACGTTTCTACAACTGAAATCATCAAAACTCACTGCTATCATGTTTTTGATCATAAATGTCGTAGTTCCTCTGATTTTAATAACGTTTTCATATTACCGCGTTTTTAAAAAGATAAGAAGCAGTTCTTTTCAAGTTGCTATCGACTCAAAAACAAGCGACAGTCCTCAGTCAACAGCCATCACAGCAACCTCGAGAATCCAAGAAGTGAAAATCACCAAAACTGTGTTCGCCGTTTTGTTAGGATTCCTCACGTGTTGGATTCCTGTTATTGTGTGCGATCAACTCAGCTTCAACATGATAAATCCGCGCTTTCCTCGTCAGGGTGAATTGGTTTACACGGTGTTTTTCAGCCTCAGTTCGGCCATCAATCCATTTATATACGGGACCACGAGCAGAGCCTTAAGACGCGAATTGTGGGCTACGATTTATCAATGCAAAAAATAAATTGCGCAACTCAAACTTTTTTTCAATTTTCAATTCAAAGAGCACAGTAAAAAACATCAAATTTCGTTCATAAGAAAGACTTTTTACACTTCTGAGAGTTTATCATTATGCGAAAAAGGTTTCCACCGCCCTCATTCTGACATTATTGGAGAAATTAGTTGCTGAGTTCAATTTAATTTAAGTAAAAGGAAAGGAGAAAATTCAACTGAACGACTATCTGTAAATACGGCACAAGTGTAAAACATAGCATACTACATCATTGATGTTCTCTCATGGCTAACATGTTGTGAGCTAATTGGTTAGAGAGAATGACGTTGATTGATGTTAGCCGTATTTATCATGTTTATTTGTTAGCCATCAATTTAAAAGAAACGAAAGACGTAAGGAATTGTGGGGCTGGGGGATTTTCTGTCTCTCCCTTTCTTTCTGTGTTGCGGCGTAGGTTACCTCCAAATCAACCTATTGAGACGCAATGCATGCCGTAAGTCAATAACCGTCCTCGATTCAGGGATGTAATCTTTATCGGTGTAAACAACACCGCCCCTCAAATGATAAACAATGTTCTAGTAAGATCTAGAAACTATACGAGTGGTTGATACAAGATCAGCACTGCAAACAAAATTCCTCGCATGTCAAATCTTGAATAGAACAGTTCACCGTTACAGATCGCATTACAAATGTTAAGATTTATTATTTCAAATTGCATTTAGTAACTTTAAAACGTCAAACTTTGTTTTAAAACTACATGTTTTGTCCTCAAAAGGTTTTCCTGTTTTACAAAATCACATTTTGCTCAATTAGTGTGCAGGACACCTACTTAGCAGCGGTGAGCGACCAAGATGGACGCATAGTTTTCAGCTCCGTCTTAACTTCGACTTTTGTACCGTTTTCCTCTACCAGTTTCTTTAGTGTCAAATTTTAATTTTAGTCAATATGCCGCCGAAGTCTGCTTCATCTCTTAAGAAGACGAATCAAGAGCTCAAAGCTCAAATTAGCGTACTCTCTGCCGAGATCGAGAATCTCAAATCACAGCTTGGTGTCAATGCGGACGATGAGTCAACTGCAGCCGCAGCAGCCACAGTAACAACAGCAGCACAACAGAATGTGGAAGACCACCGACCTTCCACAAACGAGCACAGCGACTTCCAGTCTGTTCAGACTCGTGCAGAAGCAGAGCTCAAGCGGCTTAGCGCTCGTCTTGCCCAAGTGAGTGCGAAAGTCGACGAAGTAGGGAAGGCGATTGATACCATTGAAGAATACAGCTATCAATATAATGTCAAGGTCGTCGGAGTACCCGAGCTCAATGGCCAGGAAACGGCAATGGATACCAGTAAATTGTGTGTTAATCTGTTTATTGAAATGGGCGCGGATATCACCCTTCAGGATATAGATATAGCGCATCGAGTGCCACTCCGAAGCGCCACGAATTTGCCGAAACCTATCATATGTAAGTTTACAAGGAGGCTAGCAAAGGAGTCGGTCATGGCTCGCCGGAAAGATGCCTGCAAATCTATACCTGTCAACCTTGGTCTGCCTGATGGAGTCTCTCTATCCTCAGTTAGAATCTTCGACCACCTCACACCCAAAATGCAAACTGTCTTCTCCGAAGCGAAGAAGTTTAAATCTAATCACCACTTTGAATTCTGTTGGACCAAGAATTCATGTATTTATCTTCGTAAGGACCGAGATTCTCGCGTGCTGAAGATCAAGGATATCGAGGACCTAAACAAACTTCTACGATAAGTATATAAAATTTATTTGAAGTATGCCTGTCAAAAACTCTAACACAGCGAGACTACTTCTTAAAGAACTCCCTTATTTTGGCATAAACTTAATCCCGATTCATGGTCAATTCAACAATATTATACCTAGCTCCCTTCCGACTAAGAAGTACCTCGAAAAGCTAACTAGTCTCCACGATCTGGACCTATTTAGCCTTAATACTGATAGCAATATCAACCCCGATTTTAACCTTCCTAATCTCAAAATACGAAGCCAATACTATTCTCCGCATAGTTTTCATGTGATGAAAAAGAACTTGAATGATACTAGAACCGGAATTCCGAAATTTTCTTTATTTCACAACAATGTTAGAAGCCTGAAACGAAATTTTGAAAGCTTAGAAACTCAGCTTTTAAACGAGCTGGAGTATCATTTTAGTATTATAGGAATAACTGAGACTAAACTTGTAAATTCAGATCTACCGGAACAATTACCATCTCTACCAGGTTATGAATTTGAATTTGTTCCGTCGCCTCTTTCCGCTGGAGGTGTTGGTATGTTCATTAGTGACAAATTTAAGTATAAGATAATAGAAAAAACGTCAACCAACGCCTTTCAAGCTCTCTGGGTCGAGTTTCTTTTTGAAAAGAAAAGCAATATTATCTGTGGAATAATCTACAGACAACATAACTCTCCAGAGAGCTTTCAGGCATATTTTGATGAGGCCCTCGAGAGATTTAGTCAGTCCGACAAAACAATTTACATAATGGGCGATTTCAACATAAACCTCCTCAATGCCGAAACATGCAATTTTACCAAAGAGTTTTTGCTCACCTTACAAAGCTATTCTTTCATTCCAACGATTGATAAACCAACTAGAGTATACAGCAGCTCGGCCACGCTCATAGATAATATTTTTGCAAATAAATATTGCGGAAAAATCACTAGTGGAAACATCATCTCGGATATAAGCGATCACTACTCTCAATTTTGCTTGACGGAATTTTCCTGTGAAACGGATTACCCTAAAAAGACTATGATACGTGACTTCTCTAGGTTTTCAGAAGAGGACTTTAACTCTGAATTAGCGCAAGTCGATTTGGGATCGATTTTTGCGAGAACGCAAGGAAATATTGATGTTGCTTTTTCAAAAATTTATAACAAACTCAACAAACTGGTCAATAAACATGCTCCGCTAAAACCTCTATCAAAGCGTAAATTTAAGCAATCCTTAAAACCCTGGATTACCAAAGGGTTGCTCAAATCTATTAAGGTTAAAAACGCTCTATTTGCCGAAGGGGATATCGACAAATACAAATTCTATAGAAACAAAATTACAACCCTTATCCGACAAAGTAAGAAGCTCTATTATCATACATACTTTACACAACACATGAACGATATGAAGAAAACATGGACTGGAATCAACGAGATAATGAACCGCAACAAAAGGAAATCAAAACCCATTGTTGGTCTTAAGCGATTGAATGGAAATGGCGTGACGCGTAACACAGCGGAACTTCCGAACGTGCTAAATGATTTCTTTTCTACAGTTGGCCAAAAGCTAGCGGCAAATGTACCAGATAGCAATTGTCACTACCGCGAATACTTAGCTAGTACAAATTTCACCAGTTCCTTTTACTTTGAACCGGTCATTTCGTCTGACATAGAGCTAGAAATCTCGCTTCTACAATCTAAAAAGGCTTATGGGCTATACTCATGTCCTATTCGCGTTTTGAAATGCGCAAAGAACGTACTTTCACCTCCCTTAGCCGAGCTTATCAACCTCTCTGTTCAAACTGGAAAGTATCCTTCCAAGTTAAAACACGCAAAAATTATCCCGGTATACAAAGGCGACGATGAGACCGACCCTAGCAACTACCGTCCTATTTCGTTACTTTCCGTCTTTAACAGGATTTTTGAAAAAATTATGTACAACCGATTAAAATCATACATCGAAGATAATGAACTTTTATATAAAGCCCAGTATGGCTTTAGAGAGACATTTTCCACTCAGCATGCAATTTTGGACATTGTGAGTATGATACAAACAAATATGGACAAAAAAATGTTTACATGTGGCATTTTTCTGGATTTTAAGAAAGCGTTCGATACGGTCAATCACATTATTTTACTTGATAAATTGCACCATTATGGGATTAGAGGTATTGTACATGAGTGGTTTACGTCGTACTTAGCTAATCGAACACAAACAACACACATTGACAATGACCATATTTCATCCAAGAAGAACTCGATAACTGGAGTTCCACAAGGGTCTGTTCTAGGTCCTTTACTTTTCCTGATTTATATCAACGACATTTATCTATGTAGCAATAAACTTGGCTTTTATCTATTTGCTGATGACACAAACCTATTATATGCTGACAAGGACCTGAATACCCTGGAAACCGTTGTTAACAATGAACTAAATAGTGTCTGTAACTGGCTTAATGCTAATAAACTAACCATTAATGCAAAGAAATCAAACTTTGTCATCTTTAGGCCAGCACAAAAAAGAATTAATCATCAGCCGTGTATCAGAATTCCGGATAAGAAAAATAATGGATTCGCGCTTCTTGAATGCAAAGATTATGTAAAATTTTTAGGAGTACTGATTGACAAAAACCTAACCTGGAGGCCTCATATTGATCATATCGCCTCGAAGATTAGCAAAATAATAGGTATAATTGCCAGGCTGAGGCACCATGTTCCATTAAATACCCTCCTTCAAATTTACCGTTCGCTGATATTTCCCTACACGCTCTACGGTATACTTGCTTGGGGTCAGGCTTCTCAGTGTGAATTAAAAAAGATTCTCACTCTGCAAAAGCGCGCACTCCGCCTAATTTTCTTTGCCAGTAATAGATCCCATGCCATCCCTCTTTTTGTTGCTTCCAACATCTTACCTGTTAATATGCTCTACATTGAAACGGTCTCCACCATAATGCATGATGTTTCTACTCATTGTACACCTAAAAAT
>OZ026606.1:25668337-25695837 GCA_964020085.1 Micromussa lordhowensis
TAGTATTAATGTAGTGCGCGAGTTCTTACTTTTTTCCTTAACTTTTTTTTACTTACTACATTGATATTTATAGTATATTATTAATAATTAATTGTAGTTTTGGGTAAGGGGTTGGCTTTCTACAGTTTATGGGGTTGGGTTAGGTGAGTGAACCTAGTAGGGAACTACGTGTCCTATTGTTCTCTCGCCTGTACATTGTACAAATCTATCAATTAATAAATAAATAAATAACTTAAGATACAATAGAGAGCCGCACGTATTATTCTTAACGCTGTAACAAGGGTCTCTTCAGTTCCACTGTTTAACAAACTTACGTGGCTCCCATTTTACGAAGAGGTGACAACGTAAACAGATTAACAGTTGCCTATAAAAGGGTTCTCGGAAGTTTGCCCTCATATGCGAATGATCTCCTGAGATTAAATAACAGTTTACATAGGCGGAAATATAGGTATTCTAACTGCAATTTACTTTTTCCCGTATTTAAAAGAAAAAACAGAGGGTGGAAGAACTATTGCGGTCCTAAAAATTCCTATTTTAACCGTGTTTTCGTAAATTGTTAATTTTAGATTTGAAAATATTTAGTGGATCTTATTATCGTAATTTAGGAGGACCACATGTTTGCTGTTAAATGCGAATAAAGAGAAAAGTGTTTCTCGAAATATTATAAGAATCACTTCAGACAGTTTTCAGCATCCCTCCCAGAAAAGGCTACTTGAAAACGTTTGGCTGAAAATATTACTCTGCCATGACAACCCCCTGCTGAATCTTATACCAAAAGAGTTCAATTTTGTTTCGACCTTGAACCCAAAGTAAAGGGGATGTTTTTATTTACAATATAAGTTTTCTCCATATAGCTTTGTTCAGGGGTAGTGGGAAGGGCTTCAATCTTCAAATCCTTTCCATTTTGTATAGTGTTTTTTTTTTCAAGCTTCCAGCTTCAAATCCCTTCCACATACCTACAGTAGACCCACTACATCTCTTTTCATAATCATGAATAAATTTGCAATTTATGTTTGAAATCCCTGCCTTTTTATAGTACCTCCCGTCAACTACATGTGTAGCAAAATAAAAAGGGTATTGGAGATTGTAATGTAGACAATAAAAATAACAATTCTTTTTCTTGGAAATGGAAATCACAGTGTTTTATTCCGATGTTGGCAATTCTTTTGTTAATTTCACTAGCAATGCAGAAATAATCAGAAGGATTGTTGACAGGTACAGTTTATATTTATTTAAAGTTCTGATCGCAGTTGTTTACATAACTCGTTTCTAGAAGCAAAATAAAACTCTACATACCTCAGCAACCACCCTGCGTGTTTGACATGACTTGTGTTTGACATGATTGGACAGAAAATCTTTCTCGCAAAAATAGATCTACACAGTCTCTTGGGTGTTAATTTTTCTATTCATCACTCAAATTTTAGAGTATATTTCAAATAACATGGATGCTGACTTGTATACCAACCGTGAAGAAATGTTCACTCTGGTCGAACTAGAATAGAGACGAGATGTAGTGTGAACAACAAAATTACAAGAATAAAGTATTTTTTTTATTGAAGTAAACTTATTTTAAAATACAAATTAAATCATGGATTTTGAACTAGCGATACGAGCACTGCCAGAATTTCAATGTGTATATTAAAAATAATACAATACAGAAACAATGAAGCGAAAACTTAACAACAACTTAGGTTTCTCTTGGACACTACAAGGAGAGCAAGCAAGTGGAAACCTTCATCCGCATCTGCTAAACACGATCTCACCTTCACACTTTGTCTTGTATCATTTCTTTGACCTCGCCGGCCGCGCTGTTGTGACTAATACATGACCACAGTCATAAATACCTCTCTCATCTTTCATCTACGTGCTAGCAAAAGCCCATAAGCAAATACTACATATTTACAAATTCCATCCCTACCTCTTGATATTTCCTTCACAATATGATAAGTTGCATTTATTGACTGGAATTAAAAATCGTATATAAGGTTTCGAAGAAGTATACCATGTACTCGCTACTACTGGTAACGATGTGATAGCTGTCAGATCTGAACAGTATAGCTAGATGCTTCGTCTTAGTATTTGGTTATATGGCCGGTGATTTAATACAAAGTCGCTTGAAATTTTGTCAATTAAACAAATTTATTAAATCAACGCTGAGGAATTGGAATAAAGCATGTAATACAATAATGTCCATGGAAATTACAAACTGCAAGAATATTCGGAAAATAAAGACCATTGATTATTCCAGGAATAATGTACTTTTTTTTCTCCATTTTATGAAGGGTTATTAAAATGAAGTTCTCCATTAGGCAAAATACTGCCGCGAACTTTGATTTTAAATTTGCCACTTTTTGGTGCGTTTTTCTGTTTGTATTGTTTGCCTTTAAGTTTTGAGTTTGAATAATCTCAAATTACCCAAAACATTAGCTGCCAAAGACATTTTTATACAAGAAAAATTATTACTTCGGTTAACGGTTTTAATCCTGGGTTAGCGTTAATCGGCTTTCGAACAACCCGGCCCAGCTGCACTATCGCATGTTTGTTTTTTAGTGACTTTCTTTTCTTAGATGTCCATAGGTGAAAGGAAAATGTACATAGCAATGATCTACATGTATATCAATATCAACAAGGAATTATTTTTGTTGTTTTAATCTATCTTGGGCAACAATTCTTTCCAGTTTACGTAGAAAATCACGTTTGTTAGGGTAGGCGGCTAAGTGACAACAAAATATAAAGGCGCTAAGCTGGAATCAATATCACCAACCACGAATGCTCGGCAATTACTGGGGATCACAAAATTTGCCAGAAAGGCTGTCACTTCATGCACTGATCAACATGTATGAATACAAATAGAACGGTAATCCATTGCTTGATCTCATCCTCCCATTGTCTAAGTAATTTTTCAGTGCAGTATGTTTGCACGATTTTTTTTCAGTGGTTTCAGTGTTTTCTTTTGATATTGGATGCATTGAGATTCTTTTCGACATTAATGGTTTCTAGTTTGTTATCTACTTAATTAATATATTGAGTCGACGGTTTCAGCCGTAAGTGCACTTCAATTACGTCCTACAGAATTAACCATATACAAAATACTCGCTTAAGTATAGTTGAATACCATGTCGGACACGCAAGGGAGAAATAAGAGGAAACAAAATGGAATATTTCTATAACTTACTAGCTAGCTTGATATGAAACATAAAAAGTACTAATGCTAACACTGATGCCTTAACAAGGAGCACTTCCAACTGAAAACAGGAACATTTCTCTCGGGAGTGGTCCACATAAAAGAGCATATAATTGCGGGAAGCAATTAGGAACGTCTTTGATTTGCGAAGTGTACGCAGAGCAGATATAAAATAGTTTGGATTGAGAAAGATAATCAAGGTTGCAAGGATGTTCGATCGCCACTGAGATTTCTATCCCTAAAAATTCTCAGTACGAAGGAGTATAAAGAGGATAAATCAGTAAATGGCTGATTTTAATTTTAAAAATACTACCTTTTACCAGCATTAAGAAATGAAACTTGCAAAAAAACAGTCAAAATAAGACAAGTTGACTAATGCTAATTAAAGCTAAACATATTACCTAGCTTTTTAGGCAGATGGATTCCACCAATAAATTACTCCAGAATAAATGCTACTGGCCATTCAAGCCATTCTTGATTCTTTATTCTCAAACTCATTAATAATTCATCAAGCTAAAACAAAGAAAATCACAACCGTGAAGGAGGTTTTGATACCCGGTCTTAATTAGCATAGATTTTGACGATTTTCTCCTTAGTTTTTGCTTCGATTGAGAAGATATATCAAACACTCGAGACAGTGTTTCATCGGCTATCCAAACACCTCGAATTTCGTCAAAAATACTCCGCTCCGCTCCGCCTCTTCTCGGTGTTTGGATATCCCGATGAAACAATGTCGCTCGTGTTTGATATATTACGTCATTAGATGATTTTAACCAAGGGCGGCCACAGAATACCATATAAATTTCAAGGAAGAAATTTCCGAAACACACATTTTAGATAATCATGGAAATCTTCACGACTCCGACAACACTGAACTCGACCGACTTATATGAAAGATTCCGGTGGCTGGCTCCCAAACATTTCAAAGAACTCTCTTCGAGACCAAAATATCTTGTGGCCATAGAATCAAGTATTATGCTGATCATCACCATCACAGCATTTTGTGGAAACTCGCTGGTGTGTCTAACTTTTGTGCGGAATCCAAGACGTTATGCTACAAATTTACTGATTTTTGTGTTAGCAGCAACTGACATGTTAACCGCCTGCCTGCCGCTAACTGTGGCTACAATCGTGCTCATAAAAGGAAAATGGATCGTGGAAGTAAATCCCCTTGATGTTAAAGACTTTCTTTGTCAGTTTCAAGGAACAATTACACCAGCTTTAACGGGATTTTCGTTACACATTATGGCTTTAACTGCCGTAAATCGTTACATTTGTGTTGTTCGCCAAAGACTTTACAACAAACTGTTTAGCCGAAAAGCTACCTGTCTCGTGATAGTAGCTGATGGTATGATTATAGTAAGCCTCTCCTCAATTTCTTATCCAGCAGGATTTGCGAAAATCACTCTCAATCCAAGAAGGGCAATGTGCTTTACAACATTTCTACAACTGAAATCATCACAAGTCATTTCGATCATGTTTTTGATCATAAATGTCGTAGTTCCTCTGATTTTAATAACGTTTTCATATTACCGCGTTTTTAAAAAGATAAGAAGCAGTTCTTTTCAAGTTGCTATCAACTCAAAAACAAGCGACAGTCCTCAGTCAACAGCCATCACAACAACCTCGAGAATCCAAGAAGTGAAAATAACCACAACTGTAATCGCCGTTTTGCTAGGATACCTCACGTGTTGGATTCCTGTTATTGTGTGCGATCAACTCAGCTTCAACATGATAAATCCGCGGTTTCCTCGTCAGGGTGAATTGGTTAACATGTTTTTTGTTCAGCCTCAGTTCGGCCATCAATCCCTTTATATACGGAACCACAAGCAGAGCCTTAAGACGCGAATTGTGGGCTACGATTTATCAATGCAAAAAATAAATTGCGCAGCTCAAACCGTTTTTAAATTCAAAGGTTAAACAACATCAAATTCGTTCATAAGAAAGATTTTTTACACTTCTGAGAGTCAGTTTCATTATACGAAAGAGGTTTCCACCGCTCTCATTCTACTACTACTACTACTACTACTACTACTACTACTACTACTACTACTACTACTACTACTACTACTACTACTACTACTACTACTACTACTACTACTACTTCTACTTCTACTTCTACTTCTACTTCTACTTCTACTTCTACTTCTACTACTACTACTACTACTACTACTACTACTACTACTACTACTACTACTACTACTACTACTACTACTACTACTACTACTTCTACTTCTACTTCTACTTCTACTACTACTACTACTACTACTACTACTACTACTACTACTACTACTACTACTACTACTACTACTACTACTACTACTACTACTACTACTACTACTACTACTACTACTACTACGCACGGAATCAATCCAAATCCTAATAAGGGAATATATGGAACAACACACTGAAGACGTGAACGTCTCATTAGACGATGCTGTGAACATTCTAACTGCGACATCAAAAATCTGCCTCAAGATTAAAACCAAAAAATCTCGCAAACGTATTAAGGCAACGGCTAACAAAAAATGGTTCGACCGTGAATGTCGTCTAAAAAGACACGAGTTACGGAAAGTATCAAATCAAAAACATCGTGATCCCTTTAACTCTGAGATACGGGAGAAATTTCACAAAACCTTGACTGATTACAAAAAGCTTCTTGACTCAAAGAGGAGAGCATTTCAGACTGAAAAATCTCTTAAACTCGACGAACTAGGATTAAATCCCAACAATGCATCGTTTTGGAATTGTTTAAAGTCAATGGACGATACTATTGTCGAAAATGTCCCCGCCCCTATCTCGGAGGAAACGTGGCTCAACCACTTTCAATCTTTACACTCTAAAGACCCGAGAACCTCCATACAACAACAAGAAATCTACAATGAGTTGCAATCATTGGAAAAAGAAAAAGAACAGCTTAACTATTTAGATCATACGATAACTGAACAAGAAATACGCCAAGCAGCGAAGAAATTAAAAAATGAGAAATCCCCATTCGTTGACAAAATTAGAAACGAAATGATCAAAGCGAGCCTTGAATCGCTTATGCCTGTTTATATCAAACTTTTTAATCTTATTCTGCAATCTGGGAAAATGCCAGATATTTGGTGTCAAGGCCTGATAACTCATGTCCGATCTACAAATCGGGTGACAAGAGTGACCCAACAAACTATAGAGGCATATGTGTATCTAGCTGCCTTGGAAAAATGTTTAGCTCCATTTTAAATCAAAGACTATATTTGTACTTTGAAGAAAACAAGATATTACATAATTCCCAAATTGCCTTTCTGCCCGAAAACCGTACTGCAGATCATGTTTTCACGCTGAGGACCTTAATAGACAAATATGTTCACTACCATAAGGAAAAAGTCTATGCTTGTTTCGTAGATTTTCGTAAAGCTTTCGACTCCGTTTGGCACGAGGGGTTGTTCTACAAACTACTCAAGATCAATATAGGAGGACACTTTTACAACCTGATTAAAACCCTTTATTGCAGCTCTACATGTTCCATAAGAATCGGAGAAAACAAAACTCGATCTTTCTCATACTCAAGAGGTGTACGTCAAGGATGTATTTTAAGTCCCCTTTTATTTAACCTATATATAAACAATATGCCGTATTTATTCGAAGACACGATGTCTGATCCATTCGTTCTTCCAAATGGAACCAAAATAAACTCACTCCTATATGCAGATGATTTGATTATCCTGTCAAGATCCAAAATAGGGTTACAAAATTGTCTAAACGCGCTCTCTTCATACTGCGAAACATGGATGTTAAAAATCAACCCAAAGAAAACAAAAATAATGATATTTCAAAAACGCCAAAGGAAATCTGTTGACACAAACTTCAAAATAGGCACCGAAACAATTCAAATTGTTCAAGAATACACCTATTTAGGTACACGTCTAACTCCAACAGGAAACTTTACTCTTGCACAAGAACACTTAAAAGAAAAAGCTCTACACGCTTTCTCTAGTATACGAAAACATACACTTCTTCATAGACTAAATCCCAATACCGCATCACAGATTTTTGACACAATGATATTCCCGATCTTAAACTACAACAGTGAGGTATGGGGGATGTACACTAAACAGGACTTTAAAAAATGGGACAATTCCGCAATAGAAAAAATTCATCTCAAATTCTGTAAACGCTACTTAGAAGTAAACAATAAGTCCTCTAACTCAGCGTGTAGAGCCGAACTAGGAAGATTACCACTAATTGTCCCAATTAATCAAAAAATTATGAAATATTTTGTTTATCTAAACAACAAAAATGATTCTTCTATAGTCAAACAAGCTCTCCTCATGTCGAAGAACCTTCACTCTATTAATAATTCGGGATTTTATTCCAATTTCATAAACATGATCGAACAATACCATTCAACTAATGTAGGTCTTGAATCTTTTGACAATGACACAGTCAAGCGATATTCAACCTATATGAAGGAGAAATATATATATTTCTGGCAACACACTGTTGAACATTCAAAGAAATTAGAATTTTACAAAGTTTTTAAAGATGAATACTCTACATCCGTTTACTTACACCAGCTAAGAAATTTTAATGAAAGGCGAAATTTAGTGAAGTTTAAAGTAAGTAATCACAAACTTATGATTGAACTAGGTCGGTACCAGAGAGATCATATACCAAGGGAAAACAGATTATGCCCATTGTGCAAGTCAAATCAAGTGGAAAATGAATCTCATTTCTTGTTTCAATGTAGCAGATACTCCTTTCAGAGGCAGACTTTCTTAACTCGAATCAATGAGATAATACCTGACTTTGAAAGGAAATCAACCTCTGAAAGCATAAAACTACTTATGAACTCTAATGATCATCGTGTAAATAAGCTAGTAATGAAGTTCATTTCCTCATGTACATATATTCGTGATACTTTCCTATTAGCTAATGAAAGTGATGTAACTTAGGACAATATCACTATTAACCTTGTTTTGTTATTAATTAATTAGCTTTTGCAATACTGTAAAATCTTGCGGTCATGCAAATAAAGCGATTTACTACTACTAATGAAAGTGATGTAACTTAGGACAATATCACTATTAACCTTGTTTTGTTATTAATTAATTAGCTTTTGCAATACTGTAAAATCTTGCGGTCATGCAAATAAAGCGATTTACTACTACTACTACTACTACTACTACTACTTCTACTACTACTACTACTACTACTACTACTACTACTACTACTACTACTACTACTACTACTACTACTACTACTACTACTACTACTACTTCTACTACTACTACTACTACTACTACTACTACTACTACTACTACTACTACTACTACTACTACTACTACTACTACTACTACTACTACTACTACTACTACTCCTACTCCTACTCCTACTACTACTACTACTACTACTACTACTACTACTTCTACTACTACTACTACTACTACTACTACTACTACTACTACTAGTACTACTACTACTACTGCTACTACTACTACTACTACTACTACTACTACTACTACTACTACTACTACTACTACTTCTACTAGTACTACTACTACTACTACTACTACTACTACTACTACTACTACTACTGCTACTACTACTACTACTACTACTACTACTTCTACTTCTGATAACGAGGAATAAAACTTGTTTAAGATCTGTACCCAGTTTTATCATGTGCACGTATGCACAGTTGTGGTATATTCTCATAGCGTATCGCGCTTTCGAGCGTTTTAGTGTGAACAGGGAAAACGAAAACGGGAGCTTTTTTGGGGGAAAAATTGCGTCATCGAAAATGTATCGTTTCGGAAAGGCGTTAGAGTAGTACATGTATAACGGGGTGTTAGACAATGCAAGGAATTCGTTTTGGTTGCTAAAAACTTGCATGAATCCTTTATGTAACCAACCAATTGCATAAATTCGCCAACGTAAATGCGTGTCTGTCTATCTTGCGTCTAAGAAGTCTACAACAATCTACAAACTGAGATTATTTAGCTTAGCAATCAACGTACAGCGCTCCCAACGAGATACAATTTCTCGATGCTCTGTCGAGTCGAAACAGTTTCAGCAAAATATTTAAAAAATGGAACAAATTTCTACTTTGTTTAGTTTAGTTAATTTAGTATTTTTGTGATGTGTATGTAGAGTATTTACAATGTAATAGACCTTTTTACCTCCTTTTCTGTTCCCTTTTTTGTGTAAAATTGTAAAACTAGTATTATAGTATGTTTTTTCTTTGCTTGTCCCGTGTAAACTTGCAAATAAAAACAATAAAATACAAAAAAAAAAGAAACAGTTTCAGCTCCTTAAGCTATTAACTTATCTCGACATGGAAATTCAAGTTCACAGCAAACTTAGCCATCTGACAATGCAGAACAAAAACGATCTAAAACGTCTAGCTTGCATTCGTCCTTTTGCGTTGCATTTAATGGCAATAAAATTATTTTCAAAAATTGTTTAGAAAAAACACTTGTTTGAGTACACCAACCAACGGTATAGATCAAAGTAGATTGTAATTTTTAATATTATTTTATCTGATAGATTTACCGTGTTTAAATAAAAATAAAGTTCAAGTTCAAGTTCAAGTGTATAGGCTTTCCTCATGTTCGTTTTTTCAGTCAAAAAATCAATTAAAACCAATTTTTTCAGACCGACAGACGTGTCGAAATTAATCAAGAAGCAAAACAAGAATTCTCACATTAGAAATGTGATGATTTGCTTCTCTTATAAATTGCTGGCGCCTATAAAATTATGCAGCCTACTGTCGGCTTCAGAATACTAAACATGCAAAGGAAGCTTGTCAGGAGCTTGGAAGTTTGGTTTTTAGGCGACATGCAATAATTAATCTCCCTCTAGTGTCATTTCCCTACCAAACGCAATACTTTTCTGTTTAATTAACAAAGCCAGCTGCACGCCGAGTGCAGAAAGTCATGTGCCTCCACATTTCGTTTAGGAGCCTCTACTCAACACAGACGGGCACGCGTAAACAGCCCATATAAAGACATATCGCGGGTGGAATTGGCATTCTGTCGCCTACAAGTAAGACCTTCAACTCATTCTAATGACTTGAATAGAATACCACGCGCTAGCAGATAATGTTTTACCATAAACGTCTGCGGTCAAATTTGTCAATAAACAAGTCATTAAATCCACGAAAGGGAATTGCTGTTTTTCGCTGGCCAAGTTGAAATGAAATTTAGACAAAACATGTTATGCAGTAATGTCCATGGAAATTATATTCGGAAACTAATAACGATTGATTGTTCCAGGAATAAAGTATTTTTTGTCCATTTGCTAAGGGTTATTTTTTCCCGGCAGATATTACTAAAATGTAGTTCTCCATTAGGCAAAATAACACCTGGACTATGGAATTTTTTGTTTTTTAGTGCCTTTCTTAGGTGTCCATAACTGAAAGGAAAATGTACAAAGCAATGATCGAAATGAATTATTATATTTTTGACGTTGTAATCTATCCAGGAGAAAAATTCTTTCCAGTTTACTTACAAAAGCTCAAACCGACATATCCTGACGCTGAGCTTCCAATGCTCAATTACTGCAGGACGATTAGAAATTTGCCAGAAAGGCTGTCGCTTCTCACGCTGATTAACATGAACACAAAAAGAACCGTAAACCAGTGCTTGACCTCAGCCTCCCATTGTCAAAGTAAATTTTTTTCGTTAGGGTTAGGGTTAGGCTTCCGTGCACAGAGACTTTTCTAGAATTAAACTACCAGTATCTTAACAGGTTTAATTTCAGCAAATAATTGTTTGCTTGTGATATTCGATCCATTGAGATTCTTTTCAAAATAATGGTTTCTAGTTTGTCGTCTAGTTGATTAATATATTGAGTCGGCGGAAGGCTCTTGGCATTTCAACATAATTATAGTTTAATCACGTCCTACAGAATTAAGCATATACCAAATACTCGCTTGCGTGTAACTAACGAAAAACAATTGAAGACAATGTTGGAAACGCAAGGGATATATAAGAGAAAACAAAATGAAACAGTTCAATTACTGAGTAGCTAGCTTGATATGAAACATAAATAGTGCTAAACCCTTTGTGTAACCAACCAATTACATAAATGCGCCAACGTAAATGCGTGTCTGTCTAATAAGTCTAAAACAATCTACAAACTGAGATTATTTAGCTTAGCAATCAACGTACAGCGCTCCCAACGAGATACAACTGCCTTTGACTTCATGTTATTCGATGTTTTGAGAGCTCCTTGAGAGCTCTGTTTCTAGCCGAGTACTAATCGTTTGAAAGTTTAAACGAAATAGACGCCAAATAGTAGTCACTAATGACATATTGTTTCTTGGGCCAGGATAGGTATAGTGAAACGGAAAATTAAAATTTAAAACGCGCGCAATATACTACGCAACTAATAGAAAAAGAATAATCTGAATCAATAGTAGTGTTAAGGTGAAGATTCTTATGAAGTTTTAATTAAAATGCTAGCCTCATTATATATGTATGTGCGTAACCCGCCAATGTTTTCAAGTTGTGTCAATTAGAAACAATTAAATAGAAATGGACGAAATATTATGCTGTATGCTTCAGTTTTTCTTGTATCTCCAAGGCTAATAATAAGGAGCACTTCCAACTAAAGAAAAAAAGAACAGGAACATTTCTTTTATTTTCTCGGCAATATAAACTTTGATTTTTCACCATGAGATTTGTTGGTTTTGTTCAAAACATTGTTTAGAAATATGTTTTACTATACGTCAAACTTCAAAGTAAACAAAGCTTTTAACAGATTTGCACCTGTTTGCCGGCTAATTTCAGAGATTACCGCCTTATATCGACTATTCAGCTCAGTCCACACCGGTGAACATAAAAATAGTTGAACCTCGACAAATCATTTGTATTAAGCTTTTTCACACCCTGAGGAGAGTAACCAAACAGCAAGCTAAGTTGAAACCGCGAGATACCTCTAAGAAAGAAAGACGCATCCTGTTTCGGACCAACAGGTAGGTTTGGCTGAGAGTATCAAGCTATTCATGTTCAGAGAGTTTTGCTCTCAAATGTTTCACCATCCATGGCTGAAAAGAGCTTAGACAGAGAGCATCCATAACAAGAAAAAAGGAAGTCTGCACTGCCCAAAAGAGGACTGCACTTATTATTTCCCCTTTTGACAATTTGTTGAAAATAAATCTTCTTTAGGCAAAGCAGCAGCATCTTAACTCGACTTAGAATGTGTATCACTTACACTTCCGCCTACTCTTAGATCTTTATTCTTTCACCTTTTTCTTATTTCCATGACGAGCCAAACAGAGTGCGATATCAATCCAAGGAGTGGCTTGTCGCTCTATTTTTTAGGAAATGCTCAACTGTATTTTGTAGTTTAATTCCTTTGACACCTGTACAACATTGAATTGAGCGGGAGTATAACCGAATCATCACCAGATACACTGGTGAAATATCACAGTGTCTACCTCTAAACTTGTCTCTATAGTTTATATTTTTACTAACAGAATCAAATTTCAGGAGAAAAACAGTAACTCAGTATGTAAAGGACTAAGAAAACTATGATACAGAAAAAACACTTGACTACACCTGTTGAGAAGAAGAAATTATGTTTCGTATGGGGCTAAATCGGTTAAAACTGTTATTTGTAATGTTATAGAAACGGAGAATAACATAGCATTGTCTCCAAAGTATACCAGGGACTATTAATGTGTATTCAAACGAAGAGTATGGTGCATTCACGGTATCCATGCATGGCCTGATATAGCGCCGGAGCATGGAAGACCTTGCTAAAGAAGAAATTTTTGTATACAGTAGTTATATTAATGTGTCTATTACTATCAGTTGTAGATCTTACAAGGCTTATCATGTTTTTCTTTTTTATTTTGCTTATCTCTAAAGGTAGGGAGTACCAAGAACGCCAGCGGAGAGCCCTAAGTAATCTAAAATATGTCATCCAGCATTGTGCCATTCTACTTGTATGTTTTGCTGACAAGTTTTGATCAATGTTTTGGTAAGAGCTTTCTTATATCTTTAAATACGGAATGGTCATTTAAAATGGCCTACTTCGTCCATAAAATAAAAATAAGAAGAATCTTTATCGAGGATGCCATGAATGAAGAGTGAGTCCATCTTTGATAATTCACGTTATGATGTAAAGATGTCAAGAAAAAATCGTTGTAATGTTTTACCTGACATCGTTGACAAAGTTTTTATTCAAAACCCCGAAACACTTTCTTTGTACCTGAAACTTTTTGTTTGCTTTTCTTATTTCCCTAACAGGAACTCGAATAACAGTCTCATATGACATTAATGGTAACAACGGAACAATAACAAGCCCGAACTTCCCATTATCTTATCCCAATTACATAAGAAGGCTTTGGAACATAACAGTTTCAAAAGGAAAGCAAGTAAAACTACACTTCATGTCATTTCATCTGCACTCCTCCGTTATCTGCAAATATGATTTTGTTCAAATCCGCGATGGCCATCTCCCGTCCAGCGGCGTCATAGTGCGAATGTGTGGTCATCAGAGATCAGAGAAAACTTTGTACTCTAGTGGCCGGCAGCTGCAGATATATTTTGAAACAGATGCTTATGGTTCGTATCCAGGTTTTCAAATTGCCTACAAAGCTGTTGGTAAGTAGCTTGAGTAGATCGAGCACTGGATACGCGGGACTTTGGGCGGTAGAAGTGGTGATTGTTATTTAGAGGACTGACTTGTGACACAATTCTGTAAAATGATTATTTCGAAACGCATTCTGTATAGTTACTTCCGCTCAGATTCAATTCTGCAAAGACTGTTTTATCAGTGAAATTGTTGACACAATTCCAGCAGGGGCACGTCTGAAATTTGAAAACAGGAATAAGTCAGAATATAAATTACTCTGTAGTACATGTTATTGCGCTTGAGGCCAAATAAAATAAATAAATGAGTAAATAACTAACGTAAATGAATGAACGAAGTAACGAAAGAACGAAGAACAGAGGATGAATGAATGAATGAATGAATGAATAAATGGAGAAAACTGATAAGTAAATGGATGAATGAAGGAATGAATGACAAATATATGCTGCGCAAATATTTGCACAAATTTTCTCGAGGAATTATTATTCCACGGACTATTGTAGTTGTACTATCATATCAACATGGCCAGCAGATCGATTAAGACACTCAATGTCTTTAACGCTTGCTTGAAAACAAAAGTTGTTTAATTGTTTCTTTCACAATGTGTTTTTCTCAGAGCTAAACCAAAGTTTTATTGAACGAATAGAGCAGGAAATGACTACATGGTCTGGTGAGTCCATGATTGTGCTCTTTTTTGCGTAAAAGAAAACGATGATTTATTTTTTTCAACCATCCAACAGAAAGCTCACACAATGAGTAATAATTTCCCATTGGCATAAATTCCTGATACTAGGATTAAGACTAGTAAATGAAGTGCAAGATTCCACCCTCGCTATCTAATATCGATATCTATGAGAATCTGAACTACATCTGTGAAATTAAAGATAATGGAGGAACAGCAAATCAGTTCTATTCAATAGCCCTTTTCACGGTTAACTTTTCTCATTTGCATCACAATATAATCTAGCATGTATGTGAGGCAATTTCGGGCTGTTTTGTAGTTTTAGCCCGAAATTGCCTCGCACACACGTTGGATTACATTGTAATGCAAATGAGAAAAACTAACCGCAAAAAGGGCTATTGGAAGAAGAATGAGTCATCACTGGACATCAGTTTGGCATATTTCTCATATATAAGTCATTATTACATCATGTATTTGTCATTTTAGTAATGGCAAATTGATATAATCTCGCTAAATTTTTGACAGAATATCATGCTACAATCAAAGTCCCTGTATAGCCCGTTATACCCGCACAGGTTGACTAAGTAAGAAACCGAACAGACTTGACCTGTAATAGTACCCCGTGGGTACCCCGCGATAGTATTTGTAGCGTCACGTGACTCTCGCTCTGGTTTTCGTGTTTCTTTCTAAGAGTCGTAACACGATCCATGTCGAAAGCTGCAAGAACGAAATGCTGTGTAAAGCCGCAACATTGCTGGAGGGAGGGGTTAGTGAAAGAGTGTCCGGATTTGTGTCTCGGATTTTAACTCAAACCCAACAAAATCTCTCTTCTTTCTGAAATATTAATAAATTGGTTTTGAATTCATAGGATTTAAAGGTGGGGCCAAAGAATGCAGATCTGTCAAAGTTGAAAATGGCAGAGATTTGTTTCTTAGGGTGAACTGCTCCAGTTTGAAGCTTTCTTCACTGCCTGCTTTGGACATCCCCAATATTGCTAAATTGTTGTAAGTACTATGACTGAATGGAAAGGAAACCACTCCTTATACGACCAAAGTAACAGGGAATATTGGTAGTTTTATGGGTTCATGTTTTGAAAGCTTTTATGACCGTTTTTTGGGGGGGCGGGGGGGGGGGGGTATAAAACTATTTTTTCTGTTCTTTAGGTAATTTTCATTCAACTAATTTATTCTGTTGTTTTTCACGTTACCATGCACTAACCAGTAGCGTAGCTCCATCTTTCTGTATGTAAACCACACACAACCCACAATTCCTCGATTTGCTCCGACGAAGGGCTAACGCTCGAGAAGTCTGCTTTCGAATCTCGGTGGCCAATTCACATTATCAACTCGATCAGTTGATAAAACCAAATTATCTTGTTATACTCTCCACCGACGCAGCACCACAGTTTCTTTAGAAACTTACCCCGTTATCCCTTCTTAATAATCCCTACGGTTTTTACAAATTATGGAAACACTGCTGAATTTTTCGCTCACTTTTAACTTTTAATTGATACGATTAATTGGTACCTGGACCTCGTGTCGTACAATTCAGGGAGAAATTGTACTCCTAATTTCAAATCGACCGCGTCCCGTGCACCCGTGCGATTTTGTAATGACTCGTCCGATTACTCCCGGAATTGTACTCCAGTCGGTCCAATTACTACTTTTTTAAATTATGATTTTTGTTTTTTTGCAACTTACTGCTAATCAAACGTACAGATATTCGTATCTTGGTATCTTCTACTTGCTATAGGTTGGTGTTATCTTTTTATAGCAACTCTGGTTCTCGGAAAGTTTTACCTAGTTTGAGTCTGTTCCCTTATCGCTACATGGACTGCCAAACGTCAATCTATTTCCAGTAACGGTTGTTAAAACATGCTTTGTTTATTTTTCATTGCAGAGACATGAACAATAACGAACTACGCAGTATTGAAAGTGCAGATTTTACTGGTCTTAGCAACCTTGTATCTTTGTAAGAATAAAATGTAGACTTCTAGTTCAAATCTGGGGCTGGTACGCTAGTTTAATAGTTGTTACCAAATCTGACCCTGCTTGGGTCATGGTGTTGAATCACTGTTCAAAGGCTGGAAACACAAGCAGTTGGTAAAAAACATTAAAATCATTTACGCTGCTCAGAAATCGGAGTTAAGCAAAAGGTTTTTCGATAGAACCAGACGATATAGGCATGTAGCCAACCAGAGCCTGCGAGTAACGTTATTTACCAGTGTGGTGTGTACATATCACCCCGTATCAGACGTTCACTAATTTCTGAAAATAATTTTCTACCCCTAAGCAATGGATCGTTTGATCCTTATTTGAGTATTTAACAGCTCCTTTTTTCTAATTTTTCAGAAATCTTGCAAAAAACAAGATCGAAACTGTAGCAAATGGAAGTTTTTCAGCTCTGGTAAATCTGGAGTATCTGTAAGTTGACTACACACAGAACGCGTGCTTGTAAGGACCAGACTCGTAGACACGTGTGGGTCAATACACTTAAAAGAGAGAACGTTTTCAAATGATTGAGAAACCCTGAGTCCCGAAAGAATCAGAGGGTGGGAAAATGGTGTAAAAACGTTTTGGCAGCGACGGATCGGAAATGACGCTAGAAAAATTAGTATTTTTACTATTTATTATTATAAGTATGATTAGTTAGTCTTATGGTTTGCTGTGTACTGATATATTATATAAGTTGTAAAAGACGTAAAAATACAAGAATTAACTGATTCCATATACGATAGGGTTGATTAAAAAGATATTTTCAGCCGACTTAAAACATCAACCTCGGTTAAATATTTCGCAACTTGACTTTTCCCACAGAAATCTTGCTGACAACACCATCAAAAGTTTACCGAATGGGAGTTTTGCAAATCTAGTGAATCTAACCGAACTGTAAGTATTTCTTTCGCATATCTCTGTCTGCCGTTGTAGCTAATAAGAATACGGACTGCATGGATATGCGCATGTCACGAAACTCTTTAAACTGGTTACCATATACACTTAAAGGTGTCTTGCGTCCAAGCAATGTAGCGAGGCCTGTTTAAACTGTAGATACTAAGCCCCTATATCAAATTAAAGCTCACAAAGCTGGCTATCAGACTCGGAATCAGACTGTACCAAAAAGTTTGAAATAAAGTAAATTGTCTATTTTTTTATGATCTCTAAGTTTGAGAGTCCGAATCAAACCTCTAAAGGTATACGGTAACCTTACTTGCTGAAAAAATCATCAGATGATTTTCAGATTCATTTAATAAACCATTCCCGATATATTAAAATTCATGCCTCATAGGCTTGGGGGAATAAAACAAAAGAAATTAATTATTCATTCCTCAACCTGGATGTGATTTCTTTTGTTTTATTCCCCTAAGCCTATGAGGCATGTAGAGTTTTAATATATCGGAAATGGTATATTCATTAATTTATCAGAGTCGATCGACTTTCGACAAATTGAAAGCTATTTATCTACTTGAAGTTGGTAAGTGGTGAGTTAGTGAGACCCTTCGTCAGAGCGGATGTATGTTTGTAAACGCATTTTAAGTAGTGTACTAAATTTAAGCAGTGTAACAAGTAAGTATATTTGTAAGTATAATGGAAGTGGTGTAAGTAAAGTAAGTGTTAATCGTGTAAATAAAGTAACAATGCAAAAAATAAATAAATAAATAAATAAGCGTCATCCATGATTCACTGTATGTACAAACAATCCACAGTCCTTTGCTCTGATGAAAGGCTAACGCTCGATACGTTAGCTTCACTAAATTGCTACTGCGATTAATTAAACGCAATAATAATAATAATAATAATAATAATAATAATTTTTTTTTTTTTTTTTTTAATAATAATAACTTTATTAAGAAATTCAAAAAAGGACCTTAAATTACAATAGGAATTATCATACAATTTTAAATTATATCATGTTGTTTACAAATTTAAAAAAAAAAAAAAAAACTCAATATACGACAACAATGCTAACTATTACAAAGCTATTCACGTTAAAATTCTATTTACAATAAAGAAAAAGAACAATAATGTTAAAAAAAAACGTCACATTCATATATATGTGTAATACTTTGTTAAAATTTGGTACAGCTAAAATTTAGATGCCGGCGGTGGCGACATTAATCCGACAATCGTCAAGAAAGTCTCCTATATTCCGGAAGGGTACTCGGGTCCCCCTCACGCACGCATGTACTGATCTTAAAAGTTCAAATGAGATGACAGTTCTGAGCCAATTAATGACGTTGTTATAGGGCTCACCATCCTTCTGTACTAACTTGTCTGCTAAGTGCTTAAGAAAACGTTGGCACTCATATCCCATCCCACCGTTCGTTCCGAAAACCAAGGGTGTAAAGGATCCCATCTCGACATCAAGCACTCGTTGCTGATATTTCCGCTTTTTCTCCTCTTCTTGGTCTTTAAAGACTTCGGATGTCGGCTTGCTCTGGTTACATTTGGAGTTAACATGCGTGACCCTGACGTCGAAAAATGCTGTAACTCCTCTAGACCAGAAATCTCCCGCCTTGATATCTAAACGTGCCTCTGAGCTGGTAACTGCGCTTCTAAGATGCATCCGTTCGTTGTCAAGAGGTAAGAGGCGTGGCTCCGCCTCCACGTTCTTACAAACTTTGGTGATGAATGATGTCAATAGGTTTCGTACGCCATCATGCCTTTGTGCCACAAACCCTCCTTTTTTACAAGAGAGGGCGTGGCCAACATTGAATCTATCCCCACAAACGCACTGGGCTGGTAGGTCGGTGAGAGGCAAGTTGTAACGTAGCCGCAGAGAGTCTCTGAATTCTTGCTTGTTAAGAGCTAGGCCCTGATCTTTGAGGGGGATCGCGTTAAGCCAAGAGCTGGCCCCTTTGTCTCTTGCTTGATTGGCCAATCGAAGAAGATCAGGGGAGAGGGTGGAATCGATCGACTCCATTTTTGCCTTTTCCCTTTCGGCCTTTAGCGCCTGATGGTAACGTTTCAGTTCCTCTGCAGATTTTTCGCCTGTTATCATGATGGTACTCTGAGTTGTTATGGAGTCTACATGTGCGGCTGTGATTGATGCTGATGCGGTAAACTGTTGTGGTGCTTCCGATCTCAGGTCCGGCACGCCTAGTCCCCCTTGGGCCGTTGTCAAGGTAGCGAGTTGGCGCACTTCGTCGGGAAGGGGCTCTGTCTGGCCAAAGAAAGTTGGAAGTAATAGATCGTCGATTACCTCCTGGACTGGGTTGATATAGTCCTCAAAAGACTCAATTGTGCGAAGAAAATAAGTAAACTTGGACTTAAATCCCTTCGTAAAGGCGATATACGCTGCGTGGGGCTGGTTCTTAGCAATGTCTGATAGTGTTTCAAGTTCACCTTTCCATACACGCACTTTCTCCTTACAATACATATCCTTGTATTCTTGTGATCCAATGACCGCTCCTAGATGGCGTTGACCCTCGATAGTGATATTAACTTCATCACCGAATACTCTCGCTGCTTCTGCGGCAGCTTCCTCTGACTTTACTATAAGCCAACTCTTTGACCCATTCACAAGGTAACCGAACTTCTCTCCTTCCTGACTCAACAGCTTGTACCAATCGTAAAGCGATGTGATTACTCCACCGCCTGCCGAATCATCCGCGAGCCATGCTTGTTTAACCCCCGGGCAGTGTGCCCTCAAGTAATAAATCATCACTGATGTATTAACCGAGTACCAAGCCATGGCAAGGGGGTCACCCTGTGTTGTCCCCTCCTGTGAGAGTATTTCACCTCCCCCACAGATGAAAAGTCTAGATGGGCTTCTGTAGGTATTTATTATATACAGCGCCATTTCCTTGCATAGAATCTGAATATTATGCAAAGCTACAGATCTGTTCATTTGGTTGAATGCATTGCTTGCATCGATCAACAGTACTCCATCTGACTCCTCCTCATCAAAAACCTGGCTCATAGCATGTATCGCGGCCTCCGCCCCTGCGCTGTGGCCTGCACAAACTTGTAGGGGCCCCGCAGCATCCTTGATATCCTCTTTTAGGAACACGGACACAGTTTTACCTATTATCCGTCTCAAAACCTCTCCGACACCGATTGGACGAATTCCCGGATCTTTGTCTAGCGGTATAAGCCTGCATGATGTATATGCCTCCAGCAATGACGGGTAGTACGACTTTGTGAGTAGTTGTCTTGTAAATATGGCTAGCTCTTCTCTTAACATTTTCCCTTCGTTCTTAAAATTCTTTGAGCATAAGATCCGTTTGTAAATTTCGGAATCCATTCCTGATGGTCCCGCGGAGCCTTTGGTTCTACTGGCTGACTTAAAGATCATTTCCTCATCGATGAGGTCAAACACACTTGGTGGGATAGAGTTGATCGGGCCATGTAACAGGCTCTCCTCTGCAATCTCAGCGGCTTCTGGATGTTTGTCTTTTAGCCCTTGCAGGACTGCAGGTGATAGGTCGAGCAAACCTGATGAACTCTCTTTCTCCAAGAGTTTTAAAGCTGCTGACAGTTTTCCTTGCATAACAAGCTTTGCGAAAACCTTAGAAAGATCTTCCACTGTTCTTGCCTTCTTTGAATTCTTAAACTTTCTCTGGATAAATCTCACTTCGCTGAGCAACTGGCTAAGATCTCCTTGCCTCCAGAGTGATAAACGGCGATTTAATGCTGCGCTGTGCTCTTTACTTTTAGAAGTCGCGGAAGGCTTTTGCAGGATCAGGGTTGGAAGTACCATGAAGGCCTTTAACGCGATTGAGTTCAGGTCGGAATTGACATTGAATTGCCTGATCCAAAAAGCCAGTTCTTCGATGAAACTCTTCCCAGCTCGGCCAGACGGTAGATTAAAGATGTTTCTCCTGTAGTGGACAATTTCATTATAGATAGCATTTATTGAATTGCAGAAGCTTTCGTGGCTGATATCGCCCCATTTTTTGTTCTTAATTTCAGAGGGAAACACCTCGTAGTCGGGCAGGTTTGGCTTTATTTTGTTTTGATCTGGTAATTCGCTGGATGGTCCCATGGGGGGTTGTTGGTTGCACTCGCGTGACTGATCGATTAGTAGGCTATGCAAATTCGATTGCACTGAATTAGCATTTTCAACTTGGCGAGGACTTTGATTTCTTTGTGAGCCATCTTGAATATTATTTCCTTCGAGTACCAACTCTCTCTTGGCCGGCTCGTTCTCAGACCTGCTGCAGCTATCGGTTGAATCGTTGCATCTAAAAGTATTACTGGCGCTTGCTTTCTCAAGTCTAGCGGCTTGCGTTGTTAAATTATGGCTTTTAAAACCAAGGTGTGCGTAGCCTTTCGCCTCCCATAACTCGGTCATTACTTCAATGTAACCTTTCTTTCTTCCACCAACATTAAGAGGCGCATGGCTCGACGAAACCAGACTCTGTGCAATAATAATAATAATCATGAGAAATTGTAGCAAACTCTGCTAAACAGTGCTTAATACACGTTTGTATAGAGCGGTTTATAGAATTAGATGACTAAATGAAAATATACAAGATTTCCTGCGACTCTGAGTTTCGTGCGTATGCACTCATCAGGCAGATTTAATGAACGACAAACTTATCAGCTAGCTATATACATTTATACATGTTTACGATAGGGGAAACAATAGGGTGCTGATTGCAATGGGTGAGTCAACATTCACCCACAGGAAACTTTCTAATAGCACTGAACTATCAAAATACATCTGGCAACTAAAAGACAGCAACAGCAACTTTACAACTAAATGGTCTATCATCGCAAGAGCCCGCCCTTATCACAGTTCGAGCAAAAGATGTGATTTATGCTTAGCAGAAAAACTCCATATAATTAAACGCAGCAACAACAATCTGTTGAACAAACGATCCGAGCTTGTATCCAAATGCCGACATGAAAACAAGTTTTACCTCAGGAACAATTGACGCTTATCCTACACAATACCTATTGTATTGCGCTCCTCCATTTTTTTAGTGTTTTTGTTCAGACAGCTTTTTATCACACCCCCTTATTTTGTAATAGTTCCGCCCTTCTCACCCATTGCGATCAGAACCCTATTGTTCCCCCTATCGTAAACATGTATATATAGCTAGCTGATAAGTTTGTCCTTCATTAAATCTGCATACGCACGAAACTCAGAGTCGCAGGGAATCTTGCATATTTTCATTTAATCATCTAATTCTAATAATAATAATAACAATAATAATAATAATAATGATGGCTTCTTTTTTTACCATAGTGATATGTCCAAAAACCTTATAAGACACATTCACAGGGAAACGTTTACTGGACCGAAATATCTTCTTGAACTGTAAGTAAATCGAGCTACAATCACCCTTTGGGGTTCTGAAGAAAATATTGGAAATAAATTTAATACTTTTTTGTTTTAATTTTTCTCGAGTAAACCCAACTTGAGAGAAGAGTTTGCCTCGTTTAGACAACCAAGAAGCGATGACATTCTGAGGCTTACAAGAGTTTTGAAGTGCTTTCAGTAATTATTTACATTTATTGTTCCAATTATTAAGCCCATAATAATATGAAATCATCTGCAGAGCGACTTTGCAGGTTTTTTCTTAAATGAAGTTTCCATCACTCAATCTGATTAACATGGTCCAGTTGTTCAAAATTGCAAATGAGTTGTTTCTTTCCTTCTACCGGGTCAAAAGTAGATTTCAGCTCGTTAGACACCCGAATCATGGCTTTATTTGCTTACAGCATATACTTTTCAGCTCGGAAGAACTAGACATATCTATGATAGTGTAACTAAATACGGATCAACCCACTGTCCTGCGCGTTTTTAAATAACAGAGATTAATTAAGGAAGTGCAGGTTATGCCTGTGTGAGGTGGCTCGAAACAGTTTCCAGAACTTTCCAAGACTTAGATTAGATAGGTCATTATAACCACTCTGTATCTGTTGATGCCAAAATCGTGGTATCAAAAAACTGGCCAATCATTGGTGAACAAGGCGCTTGATGATCCCCGTTTTTTATAATCAAATTGTAGTGAGCATTATAAGATGCAAAAAAAGTGAAAAAGTCTGCGAAGGGGGTCCAGAGCCACCTTAAATTGTCGAAAATTAAAGGTGGCTCTGAACCCCATTCGCAGATGTTTTTAAACTTTGCAAAAAGTTGCATTTTATCATGCTGATTACAATTCGATAGTAAAAATGGGGGTCACCGAACTCGTGTTTCAGTTAAAAGGGCTTGCAGCTAAAATTAAGGGTGTTTTGCTATATTGTTGCTATGGTGATCTATTGTCCCACAAAATTGGCAGCAACATGATCACCAATGATTGGGCAGTTTTTTGATACCACGATTTTGGCATCAATTGATATGGAGTGGTTATAATAACCAATCAAAATATAAGACTTGGAAAGTACTGGAAACTGTTCCCAGTCACCTTAATGTATAACCTAACCCAGTTTGGTTTGATGTCTTTCTTTGTGGTTTGTAACATATGAGAATGTTTTTTAATCACTTATTCAGAAACTTGGCTGAGAATTTAATTGAGACACTTGACAGTGACACTTTTAAGGGACATTATGTTCTGACAAATCTGTAAGTAGAGACCAATGAGTTTAAAGCTAGAGAGTTATTGGTGGCTCCACCCAATCAGTAATTTTCTGACCAGTGTAGTCTAGCACCTGGACTTGTAGTCAAGCGCCTGCGTCTTGCTAAAATTGACCAGACTCGCCTAAGATGCCGCCAAGCGTACCAAAAACTACCATTAGGTATTAAAAATAGGGAACCCTCCGCTTTCTTCTAATGATGGATTGATGTTAATTAGCTTTACTCCAATGTGCCAATAAAAAGTACTTGCGATATTTAGATAAACTCACGAGATTGAAACCTAACCGTAACTCAGGCAAATGAACACAAGGACTGTCACGGGTTCATCTTCATGCGCATCTTTGATTTCTTTGACTGTTTAGGGAAAATGACTAAATATGATGTCTTGAAAAAGTTACCGAGATATAAAAAATAGAATGTTTAAGTAATAAATAGAGTAGTGTGGTAAACGAGATAAATCATAATAGTCCTCATATATTTGTTTTCGTTTTAGAATTTTGAGAGAAAACAGATTATCGAAAATCGAAGAAAGGTCTTTTCAGGACCAGTTTCTGCTTTTCTTTTTGTAAGAAGAATTCCCTTTGCTGCTTTTTGATTCGATTGATTTCATTATCGCAATGTTGGCGACAGAAATATTCACATCATAATTGCTTCTATTTCTGTTCAGAAGTCTGGCAGGGAATGAGTTACAGTACATTCCGTCAAGCTTTCCTTATATTTATCTCAGGCTTTGGTTTTTGTAAGTAAACATCTGAGTTTATTGTATTTTATAATTTTTCATGATTTCTCAGTCATTTTTATATCTTCCTACGAGGTTTCAGTTAAGGGGAAAAACTGTCAGTCAGCTTCACGATAGACTAAATGCGTTCTGTAATTGGCTAAACCCCTTGTGATTTTCATCGGAGAGGCAGTTAGCTTGTTTGTGGCCTGTTGATTGCTCCACAGTGATATTGAAAGACTCTAAACCTTATAGGGAGGGACGGTTGTCCAATCGTTTAAGGGTTTTATAACACTGTTCCCAGTCTTGTCTTTTAAAAATTGTAAGAATTAATGCCAAAACCTTACGATGTACTTGTTACTGATACACGCTTGCTTCTAATTTATCGTAAAATATGTTATGTTCTTTCACTTATTTTATTATAGAGATTTGTCGCACAACCACTTAGCTCAAATTCCCTCTGAGCTTTTATCACGGACGCCTCGCCTTTTCAAATTGTAAGGGAACCTTAGTTTCTTCATCGTATTGAACACAGCATCATAAAACGTCCGCAACAACAATAGATCAATTACCTGAAATGAGAACATATATTTGAAATGTATACCTTCCTTACAAACGATAAAAATTCCTTGTGATAACATAGTTTTAATCAAATTCATAAATACTTATATACTGCGTCTTGTTTCCTAAGAAAATTAGGACATAACCGAATCTCTGAAGTGCCTTCTCGAACATTCATTCATCTTAAAGACCTTGGATTCCTGTACGTAGATATCGCCGAGCTGTGCATAAATGTACGCGTAACATACAGTAGGCGGGGATATACCTACCGGAAACCTCTTTTCTAGTAATGGATGCGAGAACTGAAGTCGTTTGTCGTATATGTTCTTCAGTAGATAGCGCAAATTGTAACTTAAAGTATCTCTCGACATGTCATAATTAGAGTGATTGAACATGAGTCACTAGAGTCTCTCCATTCACTCTGTGGTATGCTATCTTGCCATGTATCAGTCCCTTCAAATTTAAGATCAATTTGTGAATCGAAGTAAAATATTCTATTCTATTCTAATGATTAGTTGTGCCGAATACCAGCCTTTTTTCTTTACAAAAAGCCATAAGTATTACAAACTATAGATTTAAAAACTCGTCGCAGTCATAATTACCATTAAATAAAATAACATATAAACTGAGCAAGTTGTAATAATGAACTGTGAATCTATTCTGTGAATCTATTCTGTGAATCTATTCTGTGAATCTATCTGAAAATTTACTTCTAACATTTAGGGACTTGTCCAAAAACAAGATTGAAATTCTTCAGCCAGCAGCGTTCACGGGCCTCAAACGACTTGTTATTCTGTGAGTTATACACCATTGCCTCATAATTGAAGATAACAACACTTCCAGGGTCAATATTAAAACTTAAAAAAAAATAAGTCCGTGATTTAAACTCCAGTCAGTACCCCAAATGGCTCGGATTCTGTGGCAAAACTCTGTTGATGATTCAAATCTTTGCACTTGAAAGTTGGCATCACCCTAACAATGATCTTCGGTCATTGTTAGGGTGATGTTCGAGTACTCAGCTTGAGATGATGGCATGAATTAAACTTGCTCACCATGTTGTAATCGACAACCGTTTCTGTCTGCCAAGCTGAACAGGCTGTAAATAATATTCTGATCATGGGTAACTGTAAATACCCTCTTGTTTGAAAAATGGCAGATCGCTTCACTGAGCTGTTAGAGAACGATTTGACGCCTTTAAATATGAAAACAAACTTTTTTAAATTTATTATTGAACTCGTTATCTAAAAAGATCGTGATTTGTCAGCGTCTCTTGTCGATTTGCTGGCCACTAACAAAGCACGATATTTGCCCAACCTCGTCAAATAATTGTTGATTGGTATGACCAGTACTCAGCTAGCCCATACAGACCCTCAAGTAAGTTTACAAATAATTTATTTTCTTAGATTAGTCCAAAACAATCAAATTTCATCGTGGCCTAATGGAACTTTTACAGGCATGACTTATCTGAAATATCTGTAAGTATTTTATGGATCAAAATTTTGTTCAACATCGGTGAGTTTCAGGATGACATTATACGAGGCTCTTGTACAGTTACTCGCCTTTAAAACCCTTTCTTCCTAGCTCTTCTTCATTTATGTTCTGTTTCCTAAAATATATCGATCGATATGTTAGCTTTTGAAAGGAAAATATGTCAACCCAACGGAAGCATAGCTCTTCGATTAAGAAGAAACTAACTTAATTTAATTATCTGTTAATAAAAGTTGCTCTGGTCTGAGATTTTTCTTACGGAAAGCACTTTGTGTAAATAATTTTACGCGAAATAAAGTGAAACATGTACGTAAACCTTTCTTGACAGGAAAGGTCTTTCTTCGTACTTTGCAACGAGCTAAAATGAATCGTGTACATTAACGACCGGCTTATCGGCAATGCACTCCTCCGAAAACCTTAACCGATCTAGACAGAGAAACAAATCTAACACTGAAATTGAAACTGATAAAAAACGGGATGACCTGTCGTGGTAGCGTCTTGAGTAATCACGCTATTTTTGTAGTGCACAACATTGTAATTTTCACTCGACCTGACTTTTGTCATTATCTTTCTCCCAGTGACTTTTCTAGGAACCGCATTACTGTCATTCAACGTCATTACTTCTACAACCTTGACGACTTATCGTTTTTGTGAGTATGGTTTTGTCTTGGTTCCCCAGTAGTAGCACCCCTCGAGGAACTGTCACCCTAGTACACTGCGATTACTTGAACAAGGCTACTTGAAGAAGGCGATCA
>OZ026606.1:25700837-25748337 GCA_964020085.1 Micromussa lordhowensis
CTGAAGATTTAAAAGTTACGGAAACAAAGCCCTCACTTGTAAATCAACAATGCGATGTGTATGAATTTCAATGTAATTCGTGTGATTCGAATTATATAGGCTACACGAGCCATCACCTCCACCTGCGCATCGAGAAGCATAAATATTCCGTCGTCGGTAAACACCTAAAGAATAAACACAATCAAAGACCTACCAATCTTAACAAGCAGTTTACCACCTTAAAGAAATGCAACGGAAAATTTGAGTGCCTTATTTATGAGATGCTTTTGATAAGGAAAAAGAGGCTGACTCTGAACACTCAAAATGACTCCATTCCAGCGAAACTGTTTATTTAAAATTTTTCTCATTCTTTTGTTTATTCTTTTCCCGCCTTGTTTATTCTAATGTATTTTGTCGCCTACTATTTTATATATAACGTTCACTATCTTGTTATAATTTGCATTTGATAATGGTGACATGTCGTTGCCGAAACGTCATGTTTTTATATCCCTACTTTTTATTCTAAAATGTTTTCCAAAACCTTTCATTAATAGAAATTATCATTTTAATAATAATAATATTATCGCCGATTTTATTCTAAAATGATAGTAGAATAAAATGAAATAAAATGTGATACTAAATAAATTTAAAAAAGTCAAAATCTTAAAATCGGTAACTAATTAAAATATCAAAGTTTAAAATTCAATCAAAATCTTTTAGAAAAGTTTTCAGCTGGGATTTAAATATAGATAAGGGATATGTCTCCTTCAAGTCAGTTGGAAGACTGTTCCAGTCCTTTGCAGCTTGATAGATGAATGTTTGTTTACCCCAGTTAGTCCAAGGAAGGGGTAATCGAGGACAAAGGCGACATTACTATGTCACGTGAAGGTTTCTAACAGAAGCATAGTAACGGCTCAACTTCAACTTCAAAGTCAACTTCACTTTATTTAGCACTTCATTTTTTTCTTTACAATCGTGTTAGCATAAAAAAACAGGAAACGATACATGCTCCACCTGTGTTTGTCTGATTGGCTTCGTAATGTTGAAAAGACTGTGAAATCGAGTGGTGCCTGTGTGGAAATGAAGGGCAGGGTTGCTCACTCGCCTCAATACAATAACCTCTCGCCTTGCAGATAGCCCTCTATTAAGCACGGAAGCTGCATCCCCGGTTGAAACTAGAAAGAAATGCATGCAAACAGTCCCTGCTATCACGGACTACCACAGTTACGGAATTTCGAACACTTCATGTGGTCCCAACCTAATGTGTGTAATTGTTCTTCTCTCGTCACAAAGGACAACTTGGACGTGTTGAATGTCACATTTGCTCTGTAATCTTGGAATGTTAACTAGTTCGCTCACTATTTTGAAATGCATTATACGATGATTATGTGTCAAAGTAAACTGTACTATAGATTAAAAGGGTGTTCGTTCTAACGAGAGTCGACTTTATTGATATATACATACATAATTTATTTGGTCAAGCAGGTTTTACAACAAAATTGGCAAGACTAAAGTCCTGATGTGGACCTGCACTATCTAAGTGATAAGTAAAATAATTAACTATATAAAAATAGATAATGAGTTAGAATAAATACATATTAATGACAACAATTTATATAACCAATTTAAGAAATATATATATTGGAGTATAGAATGGTGGGAAATACAATAAATTACACTTAACTAATATTAAAAATATTCAAAGTCTAAAGATTTATTCGAAATACTGCAGGTAGCTTTACTAAAACTAATTGATTTTAGAATATTCTTATTTTCCTTAATTTTCCTCTTGAAGGTAGCTAAGTTAGAACAGTTCTTAATGTCATCAGGGAGGAGGTTCCAAGTTAAAGCGGCTCTGTGTCGAAAGGAAGATCTGCCCACTTCAGTTCTTAGTCTAGGAACTTCAACATTTAAAGATTTTCTAAAATTATAAGTAGTTATGGGTTTGACTATTAAGTCATTAAGGGGTTGAACACAGTTTCCGTAATATGTGATAGCTAAAAGTCTCTTGATGTAAAATAAATTAATAGAGTTCCAGTATGGAGCCTTCATGATATCGTCATTAGGGATGTTACAAGGTATATTGTGAATAATTCTGGTTGCTCTTAAATGAATTTGATCGACATCACCTATCAAGGCTGAGGAACAACACCCCAAACTGAAATAATATATTTAACAGTCTTGAAGATGCTTAGTGAGCTGATACTTACGAAAGCTTTTCTTATACACTTTTGATATGTTCTCATTACAGCTTGATTGTTAGATAATTAAATTGACAATTCTTCTAGTATTTTGAAACAATATATCGAAAACAGCACCTGCGTATTTGCCTCATACAATCAAGTAAAATTCAAATATCTTATAGGGGAATTCGAATTAGTACCAATGTGCACTTTTGGACTCGTGAAGCAAGGAACGTTGGTCACTACTTCTTAAAGATGCCTTTTTTTAATTGACAGGAACCTAATGTTCAACTCTTTAGACGTTCTATTCCCTTATCTTCTATCAGGACCACGTGACCTGTTGGCAGAGTTGTAAGCAATAGTGGATATTAGTAAAAATCGACTCTTGTTAATTGTTGTTCTTCGTTTAATTTACAATATCTCTAATCAAGATCACGCTAACTAGTGTGAACGGCAAGTGTTTAACTCGATATCTCACGGGTGAAATATCGAGTTGAACACGAGCAGGCATGTAATATTTTGTTTATTATATAAACATACTAATGACGTTTTTTTACGACTTCCGAACATTTTCCGAAAATTTCCGAACATAACCGAAGATATCCGAGCAAGATCCGATGATGTTTCGATCACACAGCAGCACATCAAAGTTCAGATTAAGTTATTATGTAACCATGACAATGGTTATCTTTTCAATATCCTCACCCGTGAAAGATATAGAGGATATTACATGACCGCGCGTGGATATGAATTTTATCTTCGAGTGTTCAACTTGATATCTCACGAGTGAGCGCAGCGAACGAGTGAGATGTCGAGTTGAACACGAGAAGATAAAATTCATATCCACAAGCGAGCATGTAATATTCTGTTTATTACATAAACATACTAATGAAGACGTTTTTGACGATTTTCCGAAGATTTCCGACCATTTTCCGAAGATTTCCGAAGATTCGCCAAAATTGTTCCGAAGGTAAGGCGAACGTTTCCGAACATTTTCGGAGATTTCCGAAGATTACCGAAGATTTCCGAAGATTTCCGAGGATGCACCGATGATGGTTTTTTTTTTTTTTTTTAGATAACAACATTTACTTACATCAACATACGATACAATACATTATTTACAAACTACCTATTGTATTTAGAAAATCATTTGTGGCTAAACGCCTGTGAAGAAGTTTAAATTGAAAAATAATTAATTTGGTAGCTTTGGTGCTGTAGAAAGGTAGTTTGTAAGCCATCTCCCAATCGATTGTCTTGGAGCACTGAAGACTGCAGTCGGCTGTCCATTTTTCTTGGCTTTTCGTAGGGCTACTCTGTTTAGCGCTGACTAGCTTTATGTATGCCAATCTATTGGATTTAGGAACTTTTATGAAGTTTTCTACAAAAGTGCTGAAATTTCTGTTTGTTTCATTTTGGTTTTCTATGGTATTCCTTAACAATTTTATGCACGATACCAAACCGTGATAAACAAGAAAATTTGTTTTGACATCGAAGCGTTCCTTAAATTCAGTGAAGGATAGGAAATTGTCTGCGTCTTTCATTAAATGTTTGACGTTTTGTATTCCTTTGGAAGACCATGATTTGTAGTAAATTGGTTTGTTTCCAATTCTCACAAGTGAATTTTGCCAAAGAGGTAAAGAGAGCAGATGTTCGATGGAAGTTATATTACCGTTATAGCTGATTTCTGACCAGATTTTTAAAATTTCTGATGTATAGGCGTCCGATATATGTATAAACTTTGCCAAATCATTTTTGTTAAGATTACCTTTAAAGATAACATCTCCGCCGTAGTCGTGTATTTCAGAATCAAAGAGTAATTTCCATTTACCATGATTATCATTGTCCAAATACTTTTTAACCCATGTTGATTTGAGCGCTTTATTAAAAGACCTCAGAATATCAGGGTTAGATACTCTCCACGCATCAACCAAATCGAATTTTGCAGCGTGGTCGTTGATTACATTAACTGCTTTTGTGTGGGTTTTGGCAAGACCACCTCTCTTGTCTTTTCTAGATTAAGTACTAAATTGAAATCACCACCTAAAACTATATCGTCACAACGTAAGTCTCGCAAGTGGCTAAACAAACTCTCAAAAAAGGCGGGGTCGTCATCATTTGGTGCGTAAATTGTAGCTAGAGTGAAAGGCCTTCCATTTGTTTCATTGGCCGTTTTCACACTAGAGACGGATAATCCGTCTAAGACGGATTATGCGTCCTGACGGATAATCCGTCTTAGTGTGAAAACGGGACGGTGCTTATTTTAGACGAATTATCTGTCTATTTTTATCCGTCTGAAAATCCGTTAGGTAGACGGATTTTGAAGACGGATCATCCGACGAGACGGATGATCCGTCTTGAATTCACATTAGGACGGATAAACTCGTCTGATTTTACCCTGAAAAGCCTGGAACTAGAAAGAGCGCGTTGAGTTCTGGGAACGAAAACATGGCGTACGCCATGGACGCCATATTGAATATTGTGGAATTGTAACCAGGCCTGAGAGAAAAAAACCGTGCAGTCTATCCGTCTAATGTGAATTCGAGACGGGAAAACTCAACAATTATCCGTTTCGAATTCACACCAAGACGGAAAATGAACCAGACGGATGATCCGTCCACACGGATTATCCGTCTCTAGTGTGAAAACGGCCAATATCACATATGATAAATCTGCCTTTGGGATCCGAATACGATCTTTCAAGCTGAAAGGCGAAATTATTGTTAAACAAAAGTGCGACTCCTCCACTGGCGCTAAAGCAGCAGCTAAACAGAGTTTTATAGCCCCATTCGGATGACCAAGTTGCAGTCGTATTTTCAGAACAGTGCGTTTCTTGCAACAAATAAATTGAGAACTTTTTTGCTCTTAGCCAATTAAATGTTTCCCTTCTTTTCAATCTATCTCCTAAACCCCGAACATTAAGCGAACATATTTTAAGATCCATTCCTAGATAGTCTTAAATTAAAGGAAAAACGTTCTGAATGAAAACCATGCATTCGAAAACAAACTTTGGATTGGATCGAATCGGAGCTAATGAATTTAAAGTAGATCACACATTTTAGCTTACGAACTACACGTATAAACAAACAACACGAAAACATTAACATATAAAAAACCCTTATTGTCAGACTGAAGTCCCAGCAGCGTTCACAGGTGTTAACAACCATCTTGAATTTGACAGGATTTCTATTGCCAATTAAGAATTTGGGTGCGCACATTGGAAATAACTATTGATTTAACCTTCTTTTTAATACAAAAGATTTGCATAGAGAGAAGTCATTATTTCAACGGTGAAAAGAAAAACGTACGCTTGCACGTAAATAACATTAGGTTAAGGTTGCTTAAGATACTCGGGAATACTTTTAGAGTCATATCTTTCATTTTTCATGAATAAAAATCTACCTTTCACTTTGGCATCGTTTAGACCATGTTCCTCGCGGGCTTTCATCATAGCTTTGATCAATACTTTCCGTTCCTCCTGAATAGCCCTGGCGTAATCCTGTGTGATGTATGCATCAGCGTGTGTCATAGATTTTTTAATCTTACCTCGTACTGACCAAACCTTATCTCGGTCGCAGACAAATCTTACAATAATTGGCCTGCGCCTGCCATGGATCTTCTTGCCAACTCGGTGGACGGCATGAAATCTAATTTTGGAGGTATCAACGCCAAGCTCTTCCTCTAAAATATTATAAATTACCGCTTTGCAGTCTTCATGTTCCTTCTCCTCGATGTTATTGAAGCGTAGGTTCTCGCGTCGTGTGTACTGTTCCAAAGCTGTATTATTTTCAACTTCTTGTTTTAATCTATCTTCCAAGTCAGCGATCTTCTTGTGTAAGGTGTCCACTTCTTTCGAGTGTTCCTTCGTCTTCATCTCAAAATGCTCTTTGAGGTCTTCAACTTCGCCCTGAGTGTAGGTCAAACTTTTTTCGATGTCTCTGATCGACAGTTTTACTGCGTCTATTTCAGTTTTAAATTCAAATCTTAATTTGTCCAAGTCCGTGTGCAGTTTGGCAAATCCTTCTGAAACTACTTGCCTTAGACAATCCATGGAGTCTTTCAATTCTTTGTACATGTTGTCGCCGCCATTACTTGCCGAAGCGGACATGACTTCTTCGGTTTCTGACGAACTTGACCCCCGTTTTGATTTCTTGCGCTTTCTTTGGCCCATAAAAGGCGACTAAAAGAAATACTTCTCTATGGCACAACCTTTTTCTAACCAAGTGCTAATACTGCTAAAACATTTGGCCGAGAAATCCAAATTTTGCTGGACCGTCAACTGAAGCGTGTGCACGCCATGACGGTCACCCCAGTCTCCTGCACCGATGATGTTTCGATCATACAGTAACATATCTAAGTACTTTTTAAGGGATTAAGGAACCATAGCAATAGCGATCATTTTAGTAGCTATGGTAGCCATAACGACGGTGATCGCTTCACGTGTGGAGATAACATGTTATCTTCACGTGTGAAGATATGAAGTTTTCGCGGGAAAGCTCACTTGGTATTTCACTGGTGTTTATGTAATAAAAAATTATATCTTCACTGCGCGTGATGAAGATATGATTTTTTAGTAAAAGGAAAAATCCTGGTACTTCACTAGTGTTAATATAATAAACAGCTATTACTTTTGAGGCCAAAATAATGCTTTGTTAAAAAGATGTGTGAAAACACACTAGTACTTTAACAGAGCAAGGGATTTCGTTACTATCTATTATAAACGTCTGCACGCATTGATATGACCTAAAACTAAGCCACTTACCTACCTTTAAGTCTAAGCAAAGATCACATGATCTAAGAATGTTCATCATCCTTTGTAAAAATTTGTCAAGGAACATATCTACGCATAAATTTTCCTGCCACTGTGTCGGGTGGGGCAGGTAAGAATTCGTAAATACAAGACGTATTCGCTACTTGCACATATCCATAATCCTTTGCGTTTTGGGGGGTAACCAGTAGAAGAAAATGTATGGTATCATGACAAAACTTAGTTCGGTGAGCTCGCAAAACCAGCTACTAATGCTTAAAAATGCACCAGAATTTACAAAAATCATGATAGGAGAAATTTGTACTAGTTTATAACTTAATGTAGAGATTTTTTTTTTGTCCATACATCGTCTTGTAATTTTACAGACGATGTATGGACAAAAAAAAATTTCTCTACATTTAGTTATAAACTAGTACAAATTTCTCCTATCATGATTTTGGTAAATTCTGGTGCATTTTTAAGCATTAGTAGCTGGTTTTCCGAGCTTACCGAACTAAGTTTTGTCATGATACCATACATTTCTTCTACTGGTTACCCCCCAAAACGCAAGGGATTATGGGTCATGTGCAAGTAGCGAATTAGGTGTAATGACTGACACATTTCAGTGAGTTATTTATGACGTGTACCGCTGGTAACATGTTTCGCAGTCACGATAAGAGAGCACATGGTCTGTTTTTTTGAAGTTTTAGCTTTCGCTATGATTGTTATGATTGTTGTATTAGCAGCACAAGGCACGAAAAACTTGTAAGTATCGATAGGTTTATATTTAGCTTTCCTTTCGTTTGTCATTCGGTTGTTATTTTGCTTTATTCAGCGGATTTATACATTTATTTTAAGTGAATCGTTGTTCATGTGATAAAAGAAGTTTGCAGTTCAGCGCATCTCAAGTTTTCCTAGTTGCCGCCTTCAGTAGCGAACATTGGGTTCCTACATTAGGGGGAGATGAGGATGTGGCAAACTGGTTCTGTTTTCTTTGGTGCTTCGATTATTATAAATTAACTACAAACTGGTAAAGAAAATGAAAAAGCATGGTACATGAGAGAAGTTGACATAGTATCCTTCTCTCCACCACTGCACAGGTCTCCTGCCAAGGACGCTCTTGATTATCAACTGGAACCTAACTCCATTAATCTTGATGACACGCTCGCATCATCATCATCCGGGTACAAATGCATCAACTATGGAAATGGCAGTGACACCTGTCGGCCTTGTCCTCTCGGAACATACAGCGGAACAAAGGAGGACTGCACTGCATGTCCTGCAGGTAAACTTCTCTTCATCGATGTTTTCATGTCCGACGGCGGGTAACGGGTACACGGTCAATCGAAACATGTATCGAAATGCACGAGTACTGTAGGGTAATACACGATCACTGCACTGCATGTTTTTCTGGTAACTTTCAAATGATTGACGTACTCTAACGTGCATGACGGCAGTTTACTAATACACAATGTGCACCGTATGTTCTCCAGGTACAGTGTGACCTTCTGTATGTAGGCATATTCTTTCTAACAGCTAATTAGTATAAGTTCGATCGATCAACCTCAAGTAGAATACGTTGCACGCCCTTCTGATGGCTTCCTCTCCTGTGACGTATTGTTCCATAAAAGAAAACGTTACGGTTTTTGCAAATACAAATGAGTAATCCAAACACCCAATCGTGAATTGGCTCCTTTACACTACACAACAAGTACCAATCAGGCAACTATCAAATGCTTTATCGTCTTCAAATAATTATTGTCTATTAGGGTAACGCTAGCAACAACAACTTCTACTTATCTCGATATAAATATCATTACAGTCATAGTATATCTAAGTTCAGGACAGGTTGTTTTAAATAAGGTAACTGCTGTAATCATCTGTTTTGCGAACCGAGAGGCGGGTGATACTCCATTGCGAAACTCGGCAAAACAATTAGTTTAGACATCGTGCTTATACTATAAACTGATAAATGGTCACATAGAGTGCTCACTTACAAGAGCTTTCCCTCTTAGACAAGGACAGCAAGACTTCGAGACTGATTTAAATTCAAAAAGTACACTTGTGTTAAGGATATTAAAGAGGCAACGTGGCCTAGTTATTAGGGCGCCCGGACTTGAAATCCAGAGGTCGCGGGTTCAAATCCCGCTCTGACCACTAACCTGGAGTTGTTTCTCGGTAGACCCTAGCCGCAGCTCCTCGGCCACGTGGAGAACTGGTCTACCTCCTGCCAGTTGGGAGTTTTAACCACGTTATGTTTATTTGTATTATTTGGTTCATCATTTAGTTTCCGCATGATTGTCCCTGAAAAGCCCCATCGGGGGAATGGTCAATTATGACATCTATATTTTATTTATTTTATTGCTTCTATGATACCCTAAAGAGGCCGGACCAGTGAAAAAATGGAATAGGCCAGTCATTGTTTTAAAGCGAAACTGCCGAACGATCGATTTGTTCATTTTTCTGCAGGCGGTTTCTATCAAGATGAGTTTGCCTACACTGGAACATTATCCCATGGCATGGGGTGTAAACTCTGTCCAGTAGGTCATTATGTACCCACGTATGCAGCCCCAGGAAAAGCCATCACAGAATGTATTTTATGTCCCCAAGGTTGGTGTAAGGCGGAATAAAAGATAACTAGGCAGGCTTATCAATTAAGATACTTTCGTTTTGTTTAAAGTGCATATGGTATGATTTTTTTTCCCGTTATTTCTTAGCCTGGTAGATATAAAATACGATTTTAACCTTCAAAACGGGAAGAAACATTTTCAAACCACATTTTTTAAAGTTCAAAATACGCGCTATCTGAAAACGAAATTCTCCCACGTTCCCCACGGCCAGAAACAACGGGAAAAAATTCATGTCATATGCACTTTAAAACTGCAAAGTTCTGCCGAGTCGGGGTGCTAGACAAGAGATGTTTAACCTGTGGATCTTTTAAGTGAAGGGAATATTTTCGTATTTGAAGACTTAGCCCAGTCCTAGTTTTCATCTCTTGTTTTCATATCAGATGCATGATTTTTCATTTCAGATGACCTAGCCCTAAGAAACCTGGCAAATATTCACAGTGTCACCCTTAAAGTGATCGCCACTATATCGACCGCTGCCAACACGTTTTTGAATTATCAGTCAACTGAAAATTAATGTTTACCCTAATAAATGAAAAAAAAATTCAGTCTCACTTTTAGTTTGTTGGCTTCAAGGTGTTTAAAAATGAATAGAAAATGTCATTATCATAAGTAATATTAATAAGGAGTTGATTTCAGGATCCATGCGTCACTTTCAGGTACCGAAAATACCCAATTCGCGGGCTTCAAAGGATGCGAGTGTCTCACGAACTTTTATCGATTGGATCGATTTGGCCCGTGTACACAATGTCCTTTACAAGGAGTAGCCTGCCAAAACGAATCAGTGCGACTGCAACCAGGTTTCTTCTGGAAATGGGCAACAAACGAAAGTCTTTCGAAATATGAAGAATTTTCTGAAGATCTTTCAATCACTGATAACTCATACAAACAGCTTAGATTTCAAGGAGTAATCCCACAAGTCTACAAATGCCCAGCCCCGGACGCCTGTCTCGGAGATATGAAGTCGAGGTGTTCCCATGGTTACGATGGTCCCTTATGCGCAGTGTGCAGCAAAAACCATTACCAACTGTTGAACCGTTGTCGAAAATGCCCCAGAATGCTTTGGTTTGTTTTACAAGTAAGTGGAATCGTCATTATCATTGCTATTCTCGCGGTGAGCATCTTTCTGGGCAAAAGAAGAAAATGCGCTTCCAACAGGACGGTAACTGACTTGATCCTAGCAAGACTTAAGATTGTTATTGGCTTTTACCAAGTCACTTCTGGTACGTTGAACACATTTTCGTACGTCGAATGGCCCAGTGCATTATTAACAGTTGTGTATTATGCCAATATGGTCCAACTAAACCTGTTGGAGATTTTTCCTTTGCAGTGCTTCGTTGACAATTTAACCATAAACGTATACACCAGGTTATTGCTGGTTGTTGGGTCAAACACTGCAATTGTCTTTCTAGCAGCGTTCATTTACCAAATAAGGAAACTGACGCTTATCCACATAAAAAAGATAGGTAATGCTGAACTGGCCGAGTCTCTTTCCTCCGACAAAACTCAAATCTATCGTGTGGTTTGCCTGTTGATTTTTGTGACATACCCCTGGACGTGCACCACCATCTTCAATCTTCTCTCGCCAACATGTCAGCGCATTTGCTCCAACACCGACTCGTGCCAGTACTTCTTGCGCGCCGACTTTTCAGTCCAGTGCTTCACTGAAAAGTACAACAGATATGTGATAGCAGTTTATCTCTTACTCATTCTCGTTGTTGCTATACCAGTTATAGTTTTGTTTTTGCTGTGGAAATATCACCATAGAAAGGTTTTTGAGGAAGCGGAAGCCCAAAATTGCAAGGGTCGAGAAATATCCAACGGTCTGAGCATTCTCTATGAAAACTACACACCGCAGTGCTGGTTCTGGGAAACCATTGAGTTAGTGAGAAAAGTGTGGGTGACCTCAACGCTCTTTCTTATGGGAGCAAATACACGAAGCCATCTTGGCACAGCTGCCATTATATCCGGGATCTACTCCATTTTGGTGGCGTATTACAAACCAATCAGTGACACCTTTGAACACTGGCTGCAGCTGGTGTCACTTATCGCCAACTTTGTCACTATGAACGTTGGAATGCTGTTGAAAATACCAACAGAAGGGGATTCATCAAGTACCTTTGGAGACAGGGACTCTAGCTTTGTTTCCGTCATCCTGGTGGCTGTAAATGTCACTATTATTGCGCTAATGACGGGTAGGTCATCAGATTAAATACGGCTAAGCATAAATCCTGACGGTTTTACGAAAACTGTTTTTTCTAACAACCAAATTCCTTCTTGCCGTGAGCCTGTTCAGGAATAGATCACAGATGACGTCAAAATGTGGTAATAACTATAACTGAACAGATGCACGGTAACATGCAATCTACCTGTTTTATACAATAAAGAGACAAAATAATGAGACATAAAAGAATTTTATCTATGCGTCTGTCCCCAATTAGATTATAAGTAAAAACCAATCATAATGCAAAAATTATTTGACTTTGATAATTTGATGATATAATCCTGATTGATAATCCTGACTGTTTGATAAAAATATGCTGTCTCTGATTAGTTAGAGAGTACGTTGCACGAACTAGACTAACTAATCAGAGCGCAGCGAAATCAAAACCAAAACAAGGAGAGAATTTCTTAAACCACTTTGTTAAAACCACTTTGAGAGAACTAATTCAAAATCCAAAATTCAATGCAATCAATTCTTGCTATATCAACGTCTTCAAGATGGATCGAAATGTTTTTATATTATATTTGCCTAATTAGAGTTTTGGAAACTCGAGGGCCTCTCATGGGTTTTGGGGACTATCATTGAGGGAGCAAGATATACCTCGACTATCGAAAGAAAACAAGCGAATTTAATAAGTGAGCAGTCAACTTGTTATTGGTCAAAGAACATGGTTGAAAATGTCCAGGCTTCTCCCTTTCCCCCTCCTGGGAGTTCCTCTAAATTCAGCGTTTCTTTTCCTCTTCAATCATTAGCTATTCATTTCCACTGAACAATGGAAGAAGCGCTAACGGTGTCTTCATAACTTTTATGAACTGTATTTTTGTCGGCGAAGCAATTAAACGAGGGGAGGAAAATAATTTCGTCACTTTTTCTTTCGCAGCGCATCATATCTACTCCTTCATCACTGCAATCAAGAGCGTGAGAAGTAAGCCCCAGTGTGGAGCTGAGTGTTGCGTGACATTCATGATGATAATGGTCGGAGCGGGAGAGGATGCTACAGACATAGACAGTGGAGGAATTCAAAACTCGGCAAGGCTGAAAACTACTACATAAATGTCTCTTTGTTATACAGAGAATCTCATTCTGGTATCACGGACAACCAATTGTTTGTTGCCCTAGCCTCCTTAGAAGCATTTCAGAAAAATAGAAAAATATGGAGGAAACTATGGGGCTAACTGTTAACTAGTTTTTTTAAATCTAATTTAGCTTAAAAACATAGGATTTACTTTAGGTAAATGTTGCTCAAATTTACCAAAGCTGATCGGAAAATCAAGAAGCTGATAAGAGATTGCGTTTCTCTGAGCTTGGACCAAGTGCAGTACAGGTATCCGTATTATAGAGTCGACCGTAAGGATTGGAGGGCCTTGACTGTAATACATTTGGCCTGGTTCGAGTCTGATCCGTTAGCGGATTGTCCTTAATAAAAACTTTCTCGTCATCAGCATCAATAAGGTAAACTTGAGTAGCTTTCCGAGAAATTACAGTCGCGATTCAAAACTGAGTATGCCACTCTCCCCAAGAGCACAGCAAACGTTTCGTGGGGTACCCAGTGAAAAATTATGCAGTATTTCGTAGAGTATCAGAAGCTTCTGAGAGTATCTATAAGCGGATTTTCTCACTGTGCAGACATGGTGGAAACTTATTTCCTGGTTTTCGCAAAAGCAGCGCCGGAAAAGAACAGCTAAAAAGAATGGTAGGGATTCTTTAATCACAATTGCGTTCGAGCGTTGATACGTCTCCGTCTATATGCATGGATATCTTGGTCACATCTTTTTACTACTGTCGGAACTTTCCTTATGAACACCTTCATTTTCGTTTGGTCCAAGAGAAATCATAATTGTGTCTGTCCAATAATAAATATCCAATAAGCATTCTTTATTGCTTCCACAATTATACTATATCGTCATTGTTACCTTTGATTGATTGTAAGGCAAGCATTTAACCTAAAGTTAAGTAATGACCGTTGAAGGGCTCTATTACCTCAAGCATTTCTGCTTTTTTGTAGACTCCGTCTACTTTAGTCCAGTCATGGTTTATATTTTAGCGAGTAGTCGAGGCAAATACAGCACTTCTTAAGGTCCTCGTAAAACTGTTCGCTTCTCGGAACAGAAAACTGTTCGATGTCATCAAGCTGTACCTGCCCAACGCACATGCATTCGCTGACGATACTCAGCTTTATTTCTCCTTCAATCCAGACAACTCCCTTAATGAAGCAGAGGCATTACATTCCATGGAACAGTGTATTCGCGCCATAAGGGCGTGGATGCCAGACTTAATGAGGTCATGTTGATCGGAACCCGCCAACAACTTAGTAAAGTCAACCTATGTACTCTGACTGTTGGTGATACTAATGTTGCTATTGTAAACAAGGCGCGAAATCTCGGAGTTTGGTTTGACTTGCAGCTGAATTTTAAACGTTCATATTACTAAAACATGTAGTCTATCCTTTTGTTCACTACACAAATTAGACGCATTAGAAAGTACCTTTCGCACAAGAGTGCACAAACACTAATGTTAGCATAAGTAATTGGACGCCTTCGAATTATAACCTGCGATCAAATACAAAACAGTTACTGCTCGATCTACCCAACAAGACCAAGAAGACAACAGGAGACAGGGCGTTCTTTGCAGCCGCGCCGACCCTGTGGAACGCCCTTCCAGACGAGTTGAGAGCTTTGGGCAGTCTTAAAACTTTTATGACTCGGTTAAAAACTCATTATTTTAAATTAGCCTTTACCTTATAACCTATAATATTTTAGCAATGCACTGATTTAATATTTTTACCTAGTATCCACTTACTAACTGTTGAGAAAAGCTAGAATATTTTTTTATCCATTTCACTGTAGTATTATAATTATCTTAATGTAAAGCGCATTAGACCATATACCAATGTATTTTGCGCTATATAAATAACAAAGTTATGTTATGTTATAACAAATAATGTCCGCGGACAAATGTCCGAGCACATTTTCGCGCCAAATGGAGGCTATTGTTTAAATAGCGGGACAGTACAGAATGCTTCTGATTGGTTAATGCCGCATTTGGGTACGATAATGTAATGCATTGTCTGCACAATTTGTTGTACTTTCATTTCTTGTTGGCTAGTTTATTTAACTTATTTGGCTTGCCCCTAAATCGAATAACTTAGGGTTCTGCAGAGGCAAGCGTATTCATTTTTTCATGTACATATTAGCTATTGTGAATAAAGGTGTTTGCTTGGTGTACCTTTCAGTGTCCATTTCTTCCTTGAAACCATCAACCAGCTCGTTGACTATGTTAACAGCCTTTCATAATCTCACGTTCAAACAAGCTTACGTGACGTGACTACGTATTTAAACTCTGCTTATCAAGTGTATGGGAAGTACCGTTACCACAGCTAAGTGTGTTGTCCAAGTAAAATAAACTGTCTATGTCCAAAATGACGTCATGATAAAATTACTACTGACTGATTCAACTGTGGGTAGAGTAACAGTTCTTCGATACCACCGGGCCAGCTCCCTTAATACATGCTCGACAACTTGAAACTGAGGCTAACGAGTCTGAATGATATAAATCTCTTGTGAATGATATTCCACCGCACGAGTCTCCATTCCAAGCCAGTTCCAGTCCTATACCGAGAACACAAATATGGCGTATTCAACGAAACTTCTGTACGAGTATGTACGGGAAAAAAGACAAAAGCAGCTCTACTGTAAGTAAAGCAAAACGTTGGTTCTTATACTATGGGTATCGCCAACACTGTTAAGATTCTCCTCGAGGTAAGCGAGGAAACGCGTCATAAAGTTAACGCTCTACACTATACATGTTTTTTTTCTCGATTACACACCAGGGGCAATAATAAACCACCACACATTGATTTTCAAAAACCGCCCAAGGCGCTAGGGTGCTTATTGTGCGTTGTATTTTAACTAATTATTACCTATAAATATGTGGAGTTCGCGTGCCATTAGTATTTTACTCACTCTGCGATGATAAAGAAAGAGTGCGAACTGGTTAATCTGAACGTAGAGCGAAGAAAGTTGGTGTACCGTAATTTACACGCCATTAAATACAATATTCTCCAAGACATGGTTTAAAATTACAACAATTAGGTTTCCTTATTATATTTCAGTACAAGCCAAATTTAAATAAACGGTGGGTCTAGACGATCGCCAAAAATTACGGCTTCACGACGAAACGGATCATTGAAACGAGTCATCCCAAAAGCACGTGACTTCACATGGCATCAAAATGGAACTTATGAGCATCCTGACGTTTCTCTTTTTGGTCTTCTCTCTGAAACATAAAAAACGTCATTAACGCCGGTTTACAGGGACAATACGAGAAATTAATGTGTTAATTGATATCTATAGAACACGTTCGTATTCCATCGAGTTCAAAACCACAATTTATTACCTCGTAGTGCTTCGAAAAGAGTTAATGATTTGATAGGCTGTCACATCGCCGCCACCCTGCCTCCTCGTGCTTATTCTATCAAATTGTTTTATGGATTCACAGTATTTGACGAAAGTGGTCTCCTTTGCTTTTTCCTTATCTTGTACCTCGCTCTACTTTTTCTCAATCTAAGCCTCAGTTTCACGCTACTCGATCATTCACAACTTAGACACGCATCCGTGTTGAGAATCACCTATACTAAACTAACGCGCCTCAAGCATATCATCTACTCACCTTTTCTTTGAGATGCAACAACAAGATGATCAGACCGATGAAGACACATATGCCCAAAAGGCTGGCACCTGTCAATAACACCAGCTTGCTAGGCGTTACCAACAGCTTAGCTTTCCAACTAAAACATACAAGGATCATACAGTAAGATAATGGAATGTTTTTCTACGGCTTTAGACTCAAAGAGCAACGTCCGATGAGAGAATGTTGGCGAGTGCTCGCAAGCTACAGGGAAAACGTTTAATGACAACAGCTTTGGATACTCCTTACTAAGCGCCACACCCCCTTAAAGTTAGTTTTGATAAAGTTCGGTGATTCATGAACATGCCATCCCCTAGCTTGGAATTAACTCTCATCAACGTGACTTTGGTGAGGTTGAGCTATGAACCCTGATGCTTAGTAGAAAAACTGTCTTAGTTCTGCGCATACATCGGATGTTATCTAGTCATCTGGCTCAGGGTATCTTTAACAATCGTTCACTGGTTTTAGAATAATTATGCTTGTTACCTTGAAGGATTATCCGGTGGATAAGGAATCACGATTACTTGGGAGTTGGGTATGATAGAAGTCCACACATGTTTTCTCTCCGGCTGCATAAATTAAACACAAAGACCGGTCGTAAACCTACATGTAAATATGAAAATCAAGTACAACAACTTACATATGTTTGTTCAATTGTTATTCATTTCAATTACGAAAGTTTCCTTCCTAAACAGTTATCCGGAAATCTATTTCTTGAGTGAATTAAAATTGGATCGTTGAAATTGGACACCTTTCCGCTTTCCCCCAGTTCTACATCACTGTTTCCCCACTGCTTGTAAAGCTAAACGAAAACATCACTGACTTTTCAATGAAGAACACTTGCCACTGGCTTTCTAAGTGCGAGTTTTGTTATTAAATACAACCAGTTGGTAAGTGGCCCTCATAACGAACAATGGAACACCAACAACTTTAATTCGCTCTTGTACTTACAATTTTATATATATAACACACACGTACTACAAAAAAAATACAAAGTTTGAGCCTGGAGGCTAAATAACTGGGAAATGTACGAGTTAGCCTCCAGGTAGATTAGGTTACTACAGAATAAATCAAGGAAACAGAACAAAAAGAATGAATATAAAAATAACTAACTAAATAAATAAATAAATAACACCCCTCCCGTCCTACAATTCAGACGCCCCACCGAAGATTTGTTGTTAAATTTTACTCGTAGAGATGTACATAATTTTAATCGAGCAAAGCACATTAAAATATAGACGAACGCGTTGCCAAATCTAGGTGTAAAGGAGGAAGACTGAAATATCTACATCTCCGAGTATCTGACCCTTTCAAGAAGACGCTCTCTGGTGAGGCAAACAAAGTAAAAAGTTGTTTGAGATGGAAACATATCTGGAAGCAATACGGCAGGATCTTCATGAAAGAGGTAGAAAGAACCAAGCCCGCTACTATCGACTCGTACGAAGACCTGGAAGAATTTAAACATGGAATACATGATTCATGTGCCGGGATGAATCATGTGCATAAATAAACAATAACCTCCATTTGGCGCGAAAATATTTCTAACAATTATCCAGTGAAATCGCGCGGAATATCGTCTGATACTTAGCCGACGAGGCCGTAGGCCGAGTCGGCTAAAATCAGACGATATTCCGCGAGATTGAGCAGGATAATTGTTTTATTATTCAACAAATTGATAACAAAAACAGCCTAAATCCTTGTAAATCTCTCTGTCGACATTTTCTCACTTCACTTTTTCTTCCCACGTTCGAAGCTACGTATACCGCCGGATATCTGTTACGGAAGACAGATATCGAGAGCATCATGACCATATTTGGATAGTGTTACAATTGGACACTATCTGTTCGCTTCTCGGAACAGATAATGTCCAAGGACAAATATCCGAGCATATTTTCAAAGTCAAATGGAGGCTATTTTGTTTCTTATCCTTCAAATATTTTTCGCAACACGTAAGATCTGCCAGTCTGTCATATGCCAATCACGTCAAAGGTTGTCAATTGGCTTCCAAAATCCCCACGTCTTTCAATTCATTTCGAGACTTTCGAAGAGAACCCGCTTCAGTTGAAAGAATATGCCGCTAGGAAAACTACAACATTTCAGTCGAAGGAAAAAAGACAAGTTACACATATGGTTACAGTCTAACTTTCTTTCGAGGGCAAGATCATCGCTTTCAGAAAAATACGTAAATCGCCATGAACGGAACAGCCGGCGCTTCGAAGTTCTGGTCCTTTCATATCGTGTTTAATTGGAGCAGTACTTTATATTGAAAATACAATTTTGAAATTGACCAGCCGAAAACGATTGCCCACTGGGGTTAACAGAATGCTCCACGTGGCTGACGTACGATGCGTTGAAGAAGTCGAATTGGCCTGCATTTTAAATTCCTCCACGAGTTAGTTTTGCTGCATGCATCGTGAGTGTTAGACTGGGACATCGACCAGAAGGTTTATCTCTTCTTCTGGAACAAAAGCAACCGTTCTGCCATCCTCAAACTAATTTTAATGTGAGGCTTGAGTCCTTGAAGTTTTGAAAATTTGGGAATATCACTGGGGAATATCACTCGGATTTTAGCTGGGGTATCTTCAGTCACGTGCCGCATTTAGACCAATTGCGTGCGAGAGAAAATATTTGATGGATTATAGAGGGATTTGTTTGTGCTGATTTTGATAAAGTCGATCAATGTAGCTGTTTAAATGCACTTGACTCTGCAGTAAACAATTATTTTGTTTAAAAGGCATGCAAACGAGGCGGAAATTTTCTCCCATCTCTCCGCCTTTTATTTCAATTCCGAGAAGAGAAACCTAAAAGGGTTGTTCACCCTTACCGATTCCGTCGATCTTGGAATTCCAACGGCTAACTCGTCGACAAAATTGGGCGTTCTTCCCAAGCCAAACACAGTGTAGGGACACTGAAGGGCAAAGTAAGCTGACTGGGACAGCTGTGCAGCTGAAAAACACAATTATACATTAAAAATGATCTTGATATAAGCACACAAGTCAGAACTTTAAAGAAAACGACAACACTTTTAAGTTTAAAATACATGTTTCGACAGAAACTTCGTCACCTTCAGTTAATTAATGTACAAAGCGATAGAAGTTCAATTTAGAAGTAGGAAAAAATACTAATTATGCTAGTATTAACGGAATGTACATAGAACGTGACAATGTGAGAATTAAAAGGATGGTTTTAGATTTACATGATGTAATTGTTGATTCAAAGAAGGTTGTTCTCTTTGAATATGAAATGCCTCTTTTATCTTAAGTTGGAAACTCGTAGAGACGTGATCTAAAATATGGAAAGTCTACTGAACACAAAGCGCACCAATGTTCAGAATTCTGTAGGTGTTTGAAAATGTGAGATGCCTCATTTAAAGGAGGATAAGATAGATAAGTTGTTTGGCGACGATCAAACATGTCTCCATATCTTTCTCCGCAGTCCAAATATATTCACTTGTATCTTCACGGGTATATTCATTATGAACTCGCAACGTGACCAGCTCCCAGTTGGCTTGATAGCTCAGTTGGTTCGAGCATTGCAACGGTATCGGAAAGGTCATGGGTTCGAATGCCGTTCAAGCCTGACTTTTTTCAGACTTTTTTCAATTTCACACCAGCTCAATTTGTGTATATAGCTGCGACGATCGATCATGTCTCCACAGTCATCCTTATTATAAGGAAGTAGTGGTGTCTATCAACTTACCGCTTCCATACTTTAACTTCCCATCTGTGTTTGTGGTAGTGTACTTAATGTACGATCCGAACATATTCACACCATAGGGCTGAAAAAGGAGACCAATTGTTATACATTGTGCCAGTCGATACCGTCAGCTAGTGGTATCATTGCTGCAATGGGTTTAAAACGAGTAATGACGCCGGATTACAAACCTCAAAAATTGTTCTTTTCAATTTTTAGAGGTGCTCAAAACCATCTCTTGAAAACATGCTCTATTCAAAAGTCCTTTGAATTTCAAATAAGCGCCTTGTTTTATGGCCACCACAACTACGCCTCGTGCTACCAGCTGCCGACTATAGTGTTAAAACTACTCCACCGATCGAACTGCACGATTCTTATATTCACCTCTGGAATTAGACTTATTTTTTATTGCTAGAGCCTGTAAGATCCTAATAAAGGTAAAGATAGAATTGGCGACATTTTCATTTTCGGAGCACCTTACACGTGTACCAACTCAGTAAATTCTTACTGAAATACGTCCTTGAAAGAAAAAAATTAATCTTAGCTGTAAACTTTTACACAAGCAGGCCAGTACTTCTGCCCTAATCTTGTTTATCAAGACGAATTACGATTCCAAGCGGTGGAGAGCTCGAGATGTTATGCGATAACATGGTAATAAGACTACAACTAAGTAAACCGAAGTAAACACAACAGAAATAGGAACATAAGCTGTACTTATGTAACCTAAGTTTCGTCAGTCCATGCAACACGTGGCATATATTCATTCGAGTGTCAAAGAAATAACGAACCAGACAACGAGCATAGAGTTTGTCTCTATAAGTACGGGACAAGTTGCTTAGCATTGATCATTTCTGACCAGAAATGCTACTTGCGTATCCACTGTAATGCATCGCTTCCCCATGGTTACAACAAGGTAAATAATATATGCCTCGAAAGTTGGTTTACAGTACCTACCAGGTTTTCGTTAACGCAAGACGTTAGACTCCTTCCTCCTAAAACTGATTTGGAGAAAACGTCAAGTAAGCACTACATTTGTAGCCCACATGTTCGCCTATTATACTATTATTAGTTTGAAACAAACTGAAGCTGATCACTCTGGAGGCTCAACTGCTGGTACCCAACTGGATATACAGTGGAATCCCGATTTCTCGAACCCTCATTTTTTCGAACCTCTCGATAACTCGAACCAAAAGTTGTTTCCCCTCCTCAGTCGGACACTGCAACTTTACCCTCGATTTCTCTCGAACTCTCCGATTTTTCGAACCGATTTTCGTTTCCCTTGGAGGTTCGAAAAATCGGGATTCCACTGTATTTGTAATATCTAATGGCCAGCCCACTAGTTAAGCTACACAGTTATTTCAGCTGCCTAGCCACCAACCTTTCTGTCAATTATAGTCAGCTAGTATTTTAAGTGTACGATTTTAGTGTTTTATTCTTTTTCTTTGTGGAATTCCTGTTCGTTCTTCTTAACTTGCTTACTTTCAATTCAGCTTTCATAGTGACTCAGATTACAAGAGAGTCTTGAAGGAACCAAAATAAAAACCTGCTGTCCAAAACGATCGTACTTTCATTATCAGAAAACTCTTAAGAGGATACATAAAAACATGTACCTCAGATCGTAAACACAGCCTTATGGCGACTTGTATGTAATTAGACATGAAAAAACCGGAAACATTGAGATAAGCAGTCATGAACTATTATATATTATCCATGCTAGATTGAACTGCCATTTTCAACGCTGTAGAAAGTCTAGAACGAACAACAACAACAACAACAAATGGAGGCTCCTGAACGAGTCAAGGAAAAATACCACATCTACATTTTCATAATGGCAAAAGTTGCCCATCCCGCCATACCACCACTACTGAGCTACTACAAGTACAGGGTCGTGATTTTAAGTACTAATTGAACATGTCACTAAATACAGAGTTCCACGGAGAGGGTCAGGAAATGACTTAGTTATGGCATTTTATTCTACTGATCTTACCTTCAACCTTCAGAAAACAGGCATCAGTATAGATGTTATTACGGATGGCATGAAGATGATACTGTACTGACTCATCCTTCACAGACTCAGTAACACCTATAATCCCAATTTTTCCCTACAAAACAAAAATGTGATAAGCATCATTCGGCGATTTTCTATTCATGGGTTCCTAAGCATGGTCGAATCCCAAGCGTGCCATGTATGCCACAGATATGCATGGTGCATCAAAATTCATTGACATTATATGCATGATTCTATCACTAAACGTTTACGCATTGGTCTCATGCCTGATCTAATTGTTTGGCCATTAGGTCAGTACATGCCGATCCATGATCGCATCCCTGACATGCCATTCATACGGTGACACTCCATTTATAGGCCACTATGCTGATGCATTGTCCCAACCCCGGCATGCCAGTCATATGCATGGTGCCATCATTAGCACTCCATTTATAGGCCACATGATGATGCATGATCTCAATCCCAGCATGCCATTCATATGCATGGTGCCATCATTGGCAATGCATTTATACGCCACTTTGCTGATGCATGGTCCCAACACCGGCATGCCATTCATATGCATGGTGCCATCATTGGCAATGCATTTATAGGCCACTATGCTGATGCATGATCTCAATCCCAGCATGCCATTCATGTGCATGGTGCCATCATTGGCAATGCATTTATAGGCATTATCAACGGTTATATTACGAATTCACAAAGTGACCAGCTCCCAGTTAGCTTGATAGCTCAGTTGGTAGAGCACTGCAGCGGTATCGCAGAGGTCACGGGTTCGAATCCCGTTCAGGCCTGAATTTTCGTTTTTCTCGGGCTTTAATTTCACAGCTGCTTACGTTGCGTTTATAACTGCGATGATCAATCGATTGATTGATTGTGTTCAAATTCCATGTTGCCGTACGTCTACTCAAATAACAGATCATAGATGACGTCAAAATGTGGTAAGAGTAAAAACGTGGCACACGAGAGAATAGCCGAGTATGTCACTGATGTTCTCAGCAGAGATTGACGTCATCTGTGATCTATCACTAATGCAATAAATAAACAAAAAATGATAATGACGCCATCTATAACTCGATCCTCCAAGAGCTCAAGAACCAATCAAAATGGCAAAATAATACGACGTATAAAATAAACCATTATATATGTTGATGTCTTGCAACACTGAATGTGCAGATTCTTTCAAGTAAAACGTGTACTTACATTTTCGTACAGATCAAAGAACGTCGCTAATACAGCTCCCTCTAAATTTGGCAATTCCTAAAGTAAGGTAAGCAAGGGAAAACTGATTCAACTATTTGTATAACACCTCAGTCATTGATTGAAAACTCACTTAAGTAGACTCGGTATTTATTCAGGGCCTGTTTAATTTTAAACAACGTTTCTTCAATCTCATCTTGTCATTAATACTTCAAGATCCCTGATTTAAAGTGCCCATATCGTCAATTTTTTTATTTTCTTATCTGGTTCTATATATCACCCAATGAACTTCTGCGAAAGAAAAATTCGATTTCGATAAAATGCAATCTTTTTTTAGAAGTTTTAAATCGTTCAAATTTGCCGCCATTTTGGTCCACCATTTGCACCAGTCTTCCCTTTGTTTTGAATGAGTTGTGACGTAGATTAAGAAACACGTGACTTCAGGCTTGACTCGTCTCGCTTGTTTTACCTCTGTAAATGTAAGTTAGTAGCTCATACAAAATGCTGGAAAGGAGAATTTTGCATGGACTACGAAGCTAAATTTACAGAGGTAAAACAAGTGAGATAAGTCAAGCCTGAACTCACACGTTCCTGAATCTACGTCGCAATTCTGAGCATGTCGATGCTGTGATCAGCGGCACGGGTCGACCACAAGAAAATAGGATTTTCAGGTTTTTAAAACTTCATTCAAAAATCGCTTTTTATCCAAATCGAAAAAAATTTTTCGCAGAAGTTCATTGCATGAAACATAGAATCAGATGGGAAATAAAATTTTTGATGATATGGGCACTTTAAATATTTCCGGCCATATTTAAAAAATCGCGCGGATGTTACGCAGAGATGTCGATGTCGAGGAACATATCCTTAACATATCATCCCACCAACTAACTTTCTTCCAGAAACTCGTATTGTGCCGAGGTCTTAAGTTCGCCATTCCTCAGAACCAGATATCTGCTATGGAGATCAAAGCCAATTTTGAAAAGGCCTACTGGCAACTAGAACCAATTACATCGAGCATAAAGGCCCAAGACCACCAAAGGCACTTGTGAGATCCATTAACCAACTGAAGAAACGAGATAATATTGTAATCAGAAAACCAGACAAAGGATCAGGCGTCGTTATCATGAACAAATCTGACTACGTTCGGTTACTCAGTGAAGCCTCTATCAATGACGAAACAAAATTTAAATCAGTTTCTTTGGAAAGACCTAGGACTAAGGGACGACCACCAAAGTATTACCACCCATCGTTGGAGAGAGAAAAACATCTTGATTCTGTAGTTCGGAGAATTCTTCCAAAACACATTGCTGATACTGTCTGCCAGAAAGGGTCCAGACTAGCACATCTCTATGGTCTACCCAAGACACATAAAGAGCGACTGTCGATGAGACCAATTCTGTCCGCCACAGGGACGTATAACTACGCTCTTGCTAAATGGCTTGACGAGAAACTGAAACCCCTGTCTATTAACAACCATACCATCTCTGACGTGTTTCAGTTTGCTGAAGAGATCCACGGACTGGATTTCAACGAGGGCGATATTTTGGTATCGTATGATGTATCAGCATTGTTCACGAACGTGCCCCTAGAAGAAACCATCCAGATTCTTGCGAACAAAGCCTTCACTGGGAATTGGTTTAATGAGACCCACAACCTTAACATCACCCAGGATGACCTTGTTGAACTTCTACGAGTGGCTACAAAACATCAACTGTTTCAATTCAACGGCAGTCTTTATGAACAAATTGATGGAGTAGCGATGGGGTCACCCCTTGGGCCACTGATGGCGAACACATTTATGTGTTCGATCGAGGAGAAACTAGAAAGTGAAGATAAGTTACCTTCTTTTTATAAGAGATACGTGGATGACACCTTAGCCACCGTAAAAGATATTCCAACTGCTACGGCTTTCCTGGCAACATTAAACGAAGTACACCCGGCAATCAGCTTCACGATGGAAGTGGCAAATAACAACAAACTACCTTTCATCGGAATGGAACTCATAAAGATTGGGAAACAGCTGAAAACATGTGTCCACAGGAAAACAACAAATAAAGGCCTACTTCTCCACTATCGAAGCCATGTTGATGCCCGTTACAAACGATCCCTTCTAATGACTATGTTAAACCGAGCCCACTGTCTCTCATCCTCACCTGACCTATTTGCTGAAGAATGTGACAACTTGAAAGGGATCTTCTTAAAACTGAAGTACCCAGAGAATCTTATTAATTCCACAATAACTAGATTCATCGAGTCGCGAAATCAACAACAACTTCACGATGTTCAAGCAAATGAGCCCGTTCGAATTATTATGCCGTTCAAGGATCAAAGATCAGCCGACGTTGTACGGAGACAGCTGTCCGATCTTGGAAAGAAAATTATCAGCGATCTACGCCCAGTGTTTACAAGCAGAAAAATTGCCGACGACATCAAAGTAGCAGAGGCCAAACCACCGCTAATAATGCGTTGTTTATAAATTCAAATGTGATCTGTGTGATGCGGATTATGTTGGCTATGCTCGCCGACACCTTTTTCAACGCATTGAGGAACACAAACACTCTACTATTGGAAAACACCTGAGTGACGCCCACAATCAGAGAAACAAAGATCTTCAGGAACAATTCACCATTCTTAAGAAATGTCGTGGGAAATTTGAATGCTTAATTTACGAAATGCTCTTTATTCAAGAAGTGAAACCTGAGCTGAACACTCAATCTGATTCAATCAAAGCAAAACTATTTAATACCTAATTATCACTTTCTACATTCCGCATTGTAGTAATTTTAATTACATGCAACGAGATTTTCACACATTTTTAGTATATAAAGAACTCACAAGAACTTGACTTTTAGTTTTTACGAATTTGAAAATGATGAACGATTCATCGAAACGTCATTCACAATTTTTATCACTAATTTTTATTCTCAATTGTTTATTCAAAGCCTCAGTTATTAACATCAACAAAACAAGAAAAAATAACCTCATTTTAGCAAGTCAGGAGGAATTTAGTATTCGGAGGAATGCAGAGTGTGTTATGCCAGTTTTCTTTCATTATCAGAAATAGATTTGTCTGCTTGCTATCATCCTCAAGGTGTGGAGTGATTAGCAATCCTTTGATTCAAAGAGAATCACATTTTTTGAGTAGCAGGGACGGTGCAGTGGTGAGAGCACTTGCCTCACACCAATTTAGCCTGCGTTCTATTCCAGCCCAGTGCCATATGTGAGTTGAGTTTGTCTCCACCAAGCCAACGTCTCCAAACTCCAATTCGACCAAAATAGAGGACCCGTATGACTATTGTTGAGTTGGGAGGTATAGCAAAACACTTTATGACTGGCCCCTCGGGAAACAGTGAGTTTTGTTTCCTCTCGACCTCAATGAACAAAGCTCTACTACTTGATGTATTTCGCAACACCTTCCAGTATGCTAGCGAAGTACATAGCTACAATACTAGAAATGCAACCCAAAAAAACCTACACAAGCCACATGTCAGGACGAACACTGGCAAACAAATGATTTCATTTAAAGCGATTGATCTTTGGAAGTCTATCCCACAAAACCTTAAAGATTCAAACGTGTACACTTTTTCGAAAAATATCAAAAATTTACCACTCTCTGAGCAATTTGTCTCTTGAAATAAAGAATTATCTCTCCACTTGTCCGGCATACCTCTACTATATTCTACTTTACAACGACTATTATTTTTAACCATGTTCTATGTTTCAGCTCTATTTTGCTTTCCTCGCCTGTATCAAACGTAACGTCAAAAAGCAACATGGGGGCCAACTAGGAAACCGAATGGTTTATTTGGCCACCATGCTCAAGCACTCTTATTTAATACAATAGTAACATCATCAGCAACTACAAATGTATGTAATTATTAAATAATTAACTAAATCAAGAGGAAATAAATTGTATTGTATTGTATTGTATTGAGGGTCTCGGGGAAAGAAAAACTCACTGTTTTCCTTGGGGCCAGTCATTAAGTGCTTAATGACAATGGGAACTTCAAAATGACTTTAGTGTGTAGACCGGGAAATATTTTGAAACCCAGTCAAGAATTAGAAAGCATGCCAAAATTTGGGTGTCAATAATAAATGATTCATTAAAAAAATAAACATATCACAAGGAACATTCAATTACCTGCCACTGAACATCAAAAGCCCGGCTATTGAAACAGAGGTCATCCATACTTTGGCATGGAATGTTCACCAACAAGGCCGCAACTCTCTTGAAATTTTTGTCTCTACAACAAAAAATACAGCTTACTTTTAACATGAGAAACACTATATAACGTACCCTAGTACTGATACTTTTACAGATAAAAGAACAGTCTGGATGTACAGAGACTGATTATGATAAAGTGAACATACAGTGTAGACCTCAACGAACACACCTTCACTCAGTTGCAGAGTCGCCTGTAATATATTATGTGATGGAACCAGCTGCTGTCCAATTTAAACATATTTGGAATTGCAGCTCACAAAAGGTTATTTTATCACACAATCGTTTTAGTAACGTTGCACTGTGTACGTGTGACAAGAAAAAGAACCGTCATGTAAACGACTCGTGTTTACAAAGTTCGTGACGTGTTCGAATACTATCTGGAAAGTTGTTTTTTGGCAAAGTTGTTCGTTAGAATGGTTGACCAATTTTTCTGACGGATGGTATTTTCTGCTTCTGAACGGATAGCTCGAGCAGCTCGAACGAATGACAATTTTTTTTAACGGATAGCCCGGGCCGTTCGAACGGATGACAGTACTTTTTTCGTTCACAGAATGTATCCCAGCTATCGTTTACCAAGTTTTTATGCTCCATGGTTACGCTCAAAGATATCCGTTTAACATTGAAAGGCTGCTAGTTTTTCCTGAAACGATCTTGCCGACTCAACAGTTCAACGGTTTCAGGTGTCCGTTTGTGGACCATTGGTTAATCATTAAACGGTTTAAGCTATCCTTGTTTATACTTTGGTCAACAGTTAAACGTTTTGAGCTAACCGTTTATTTTTTGGGGTCACCGTTTTAACGCTTGAGTTAGCCGTTTAGTGTCCGTTTACAAACGTTCTTCTTGACCGTTTAACGGAAAAGCGTTAGTGTCCGTTTTCCCAATGGTCACAATTGTAGAGCATAATTGCGTATATCATCGGCTTCACTTGCTATTGGAGTCAAAAACAAAGATGATTGTACCTTAAGATAGCCGCAACATACATGTATACTGTACAGTATTTGTGCATTTCCGTAGTACAGACTGTAGATATAAAAGACGTACTGTTGTAAGGGATTTAGTGTAGTAGAGCGAAACGAAGAATACTGTGTACGATTGCTGATGAGAATTAAATTTGCCTTAACTAAAAGATTCATGTACAGTTCTCAGATAGTGGATCTAAGGCCAGGAAAAGTCCACAAACCCGGCAGCAACTCACTCATTGGAACCCACGCAAGGGTGGTTTACATGTATGTCACCTAATTGAACGGAAAGGACTGCAATTTAGTCTGAAAACATATGCACAATTTGAAATTACAAGTATGATTTCAGAGCAAAATTGGACGGCACGAGGTTCAATTGCAATATTTTAGTGATCCGTAACAAAAGCAAAGCCTAAAACGCTTTTACATCTCATTTTGTATGCAAAACAGAAAAAGATACGATTTAGAGCAAACATAGTGTTATTGTTGAATAAATCGCACTGACATTCCTGTAAATCGATTGGCTACTTTAAGCCTTGAAATCTGATTGGTTGTTCTGTTTTAGTATTCTATTCTCATTGGCTGGGAAAAAGATAGGATTAAGAGCAGCAATAGTGCAACTGGCTGTGACTTCACTCGTAAACTAAAAGCTTTTGATTTTAGCAAATTAGGGCCTAGCTGTCATTGTAATTCTTGTATATAGTTTTATTTCCATTAGTTTTCTAATAGTATATGTAATTTTTATCCTGTCTAAGTATTTTACTCGTAGCTGTTTTTTTTTTATAATCTAACTATATATTTTACATAGTTTTAATTATAGATATAGTCATACGTTTTAAACATGAGTCTCTGGCTCGGGCAACTGGGTAACCATGCCTCACGTATCGACATTAAACTTGATTGATTGATTGATTAATAAATCGCACTGTCTAGAGCCAATCAGATTGCAAGGATCACCAGCGATTTGAAAATGGATGTAATAAAAATGGTTATCCAAATTCACGTAAACATTTTTCTTTTCACGAATCTACATGTGGTAAAAAGCCGGATTTAAGAGAAGGTATTTTTATGTTACTTGATTTTAGTAAGACACAGTGGCTCCTGAAAAAAAAATACCTTCCTTTTCACGAATCTACATGTGGTAAAAAGCCGATGTAAGAGAAGGCATTTTTATGTTAGTTGACTTATGTAAGACACAGTGGCTCTTGAAAAAAAAATACCGACCTACAGTGCAACCTCGCACAGTAGCTCCCATTTCTTTAATATAAGCACAATCACATCTCCTGCACGAACAAATCTCTTGCATCCTTGTGGAAACAAACCTCTCACATCACCCTCTTGCTCTTTAAAGACCATCTTTTGGCTCTCACGTTAGCAAACCTTAAATCTAGTCCCACGCTAGCGTACAGTGGAGCATGTTTCTTGCATAAAAAATAAACTTTTAGTAATCTCAATAATATACTATTCCTACAACCTTCTTACAGCCATTCAAAATAACTACAACGCCAGTGAAACTTCGTAATGAATGAAATGTTCAATTTTGAATAACGAGTTTGCAACTTTTTATGAAGCCAAGAGAAATTTCGCTGCCTCGGTGGAAACGATAGGCCCCTCAACGATGCTAACGTGTCCTCACTAGAGAAAGAGTCATCAACCAGCATTCCCGCCACTGAAATAGTCGCTAAAGTTGCGTCAGCCTTGATCTCTAAACAAGCATACATCGTGAGAAGAACTGTAGTTAAGAACTTTGAAAACTGTCCTACAACATGCTAAGCCAACAAAGCCTAGCATTACAAAAAAAGACGCAAAGAGCCCTTAAAGACCTGAAACGAGACGATTCTATAATGATTCTACTAGATATACAGACTAGACAAAGACTAACAGTATAGACGTTGCAATCAACTACTGATAGTGACTAAGTCGTCAGACAAACGATCAACATTAGTTTATTTGCAGGAGATTTCATTGGCATTACTTTTGCACATGAAAGTAGTCAAGGAGCTTCCAAAGTACTGCTTCAAATGTAACAAACGGTAATGGATGAAACATAGTTTTCGTTCAATATTCAAGGATGTTTAAAGCGCTGTGCAAACTATGTAATGACATTGTATACTATACATGAAACTACTGTTATAAATAAGTCACATACTGTAGAATAAACAAATTGCGCTGAAATCAAGTGCATTTTCGTGTGATTCTTACCCTGGATCCCTGACATTCAACACTACAATTGCATCAGAGAAACTGTCCATGTTGTAGTCACCTGTTTAATAAGAAAGTATTTTCTCTTTTTATTCAATTAAGAATATGATTAGTTTGATGTATTTTCGAGGTAAAAGCATTGTCTTTCCAGCTCTGCACGCTAAGTTAAAATTTAGTAACAAGTCAACAAGCAAAGTCAATAGAAACTAAGAGTTCGCATCTAGTAGCCCTTATGCATGATGACATTGCGGAAGCAAGGCTTGGTGGTGAATTTTAAGCGCGTGACGAAATCATGTATATTGGACCGTTGTTTTAGCATATAGTTAAGTCAAGTGTTAAGTCAATTTCAACAACAAACCTGTTCTGATGGTCATCAGTGGAAACAGGGATGAAGTTTGATTTGATGGTGAGATAAACTGCCACGTTGTAGGCTTCTTTTCATTGGATAACATCTTAGTCCACTGGAATAAATAACTGAACATGATGAATAATATTGCTATTTACTGTAAAGATGGAGAAGTCCAAGGACAAAAATAAATGTTATTTCTGAACACCAGTTTCTTTTTCAAGTTGTCTACACACTCAGGTAGGTATGTGAACTGAGTAGAAAAGTTAAAAAGGTCTTTTAAACTTTTACTTGGCACAAATAACAATAATCATGCTACTTCTGGTCAACCCCAAGTCGGTCTAGCACATTGCACTGTAAGACTCATAAACTGGCTGAAATCTGGCTGCCGTACAGGCATGTGTAGTGCACATATCATGTGAGGCACACATCACCAGTTTAAACTAGCTTCAACAATGTAGTATAATTAAATGAAAATGCCGGTACCTGACCACTAGAGTACACATAAATGTGACTTTCTTCACAGTAGTCAGTAGTACATACTGGTAACAGGAGGTCAATATTTCCATCTCCATCTGAAAAACATACTTCACAATTAGGTGGCTTTAATTGGGGTGTCGTGAAAGCTAAGACCCTTGAAAACTATGACCAAAGACCTACATTGTAAGACCTCATCTCAGTTTTCATACTACAAAAACTAAGATCCCCAACGTAAACCAATGAGAACCGTCAAATTATGGGTTGTGCAACATTTTAATGCTGTGTAAAGGTTTGCTTGTGGGGACTAACAGTTGCTTGATGAAACAGAAGACTAAGGATATCTTTGCAAATCTGAAGTAATGCTGTCCAGCTGCTCCAAACAATCCTTCAGTGAGACAATTGGCGGAGCATTTTTGCTGAGGAATTTTCCAAGGTATTAAATAGTTTTTGTGACACCCATTTTAATTTACATGTAAAACGTCTTTTTGCTAGACCAAACTCAGTACCAATCAACGAAGGGAAATGGAAATCCAAATTGTATTGTAACTGGATAGGAATATAACTTAAATAGTGTTTAGGAAAAATTAACACCAATGGGAAGTGTTCATTTTTTTCAGTGCTTTACATGTATAATCAGAATCAACAGAAAATAAAAATTATTTTGGTTTGAAAAATGTCAAAATAACAGTAAGTTTAACCCATAACAAATATAAATGTTTATTAAATTTAATAAATCTTTGGGACAAAACATCAAATACATGTACATGTACATGTAAATATGTCAATTTTCACTGACAGTCCTAAACCCTAAAAAATAATACACAGTTGAAAACATTTGGTACTTTGCATCTTTGTTTCTGAGAGTTAAAAAGTTAAATGTCAGCTGAATCTTTATACTAATAAGGCATCCACTCAATAATACTTACCAATGTCAGCAAATGTTGACTGGCCAATATGTTTTATGTCCTTTGTTATTTTCGGAGGTTGGATCACATCTGATTCAGATGGCTGCACAAGAATGCCCTCCTACAAACCAATCATTAACTCTGTTATAACTATTAATTTCAGCATTACATGTATATTATTCAATATATAACAAAAGTAATAAACAAGGGGAAAATCACTTTCCAGCAATTAAATAGATCACAGCTAATACATGTACATGTATCTTTCAGATGTATCATTCTTTGGAGATTTTCAGAAATTGATTCTTCAAGGACAACCCTTTACATGTAGGTCTCTAAAAAATTCAAAAGTGATGAGATGTTTGAATGACCTTATTAATATAACAAAAAAATTGTTCAACACGATGGAATAACTCTTGACATTTTTAGTTATTAGCGAATGGATCTCAGTGTGCACTTACTTTATTTACCCAAACTTCACCTTTATCTTCCTTGTTGGTAACATATAGATCTGAAACATATAGTTTACAGTATACAAACATTGAGTCACCTTGCTAGTTTCTATGGGGTAAGAGATGTGTCGCTGGGAGAAACCCTGAATAAGCTACTCAAACTTGTCTGATTACCCTTACAATCCATGAGAAAGCAATTCATATCTGATTGTATATATACAGTACAGTATTATGCACTAAAAGTAATGCATGTGATAATTGTTGCTCTTTGTTCTTACAATATTTCGTCCATATCTCTGCTATATAAAATGATGTGTTACAATGATAATTTGTCAAGTTATTGGAACTTCCCTTCGATATCTCAGCGATATATCCTTCTTGCAAAATATCGCCTATCTATGTATGTATGTATGTACACTGTATGTATGTATCCCCCAAAGCAGTATGTTTTTGATTCAACATGCAATGTTAAATGGAGAGTGAGACACTCATGTCATCTTTATTCCTCTGGTAATTTGTAAATAATACATTTCAGACCTATTTAAAAAAGTGTTTTGGATGTTGGCGAACTGACATTAGAGACATTTAGCATCAAGGTTTTCATGTTAACGGCAAACCACAAATGGCAATTTCAGGTTAGGTATTAGACGTTTGTGACCTCTGTCAGTTTAGCTGCTAGCGGTTTCACTTGAAGAGGCCGCCATATTGAATTTCCAGACAACGGCAGTGTTGATTTCCAAATGGAAACAAAAAGTCCTGTTTTCACTCATGGGCTAACAATTATATCTAACCATGTACTTAGAAGACTGGTTTATTATTTTTCTAACTGAGCATGTCGTATAAAAAGAAATTCTGGATAAAAAACATTCAGGTAAATCACTACTTCTTGGCCGTTTGAGGTTTCCACTGAAAACCTTGGTGCTAAATGTCACTATTCTATCAGTTGATTAAGGTGCGACGAAAGTTTGGTCAACAGGTTTTAATGTGAAAATCATGTTGCTGTCATGGGCAACTGGCTCCATTTCCAGTGGGAATTTGTCGGCCATTGACATCAATGGCAGCAAAGTGCGCAAAATAGTAGGTGATGAGACAGATGGCTGACGATATTGTTACCAATGGAAACGGGGTACAGTGTAAGTTGCGATACCGGTGCGATGGAAGAGCATCGCACCGGTATCGCGAAGGTCACGGGTTCGAATCCCGTTGAAGCCCTGATTTTTTTTTTCAGGCTTCTTCTTTCCAGTTGCTTAAATTGGAAAATTCACTGCGATGATCATTCTTCACCTTCCTTTGATAATCGTAGTAATTAAGCGCTGACAAACTGATCCAGGACATTGGTGAAACGACATGTTACCATCAGAATATATTCAGGTATATTGCTAAACTACACTGATAATTTGCTTGGCCAAAACGATAAATCGCTAAGCTGAATCAATATTTCCTTGGGTGAAAACGATAATCACTGGGCGCAAACAATAAATCCATCAGTTCAAACAATAAGTCGCTCTGTACAAACGATAAATCGCTCTGTGCAAATGATAAATCGCACTGGACTCAGGGGAAATATCGTAAGAGCTACAACAATGGCTCTGCGATATCTCGCGTGATATACTGTTTCAAGCAAAATATTATTCAAATATCGCGATATTCATCGATTATCATTTGCATTACTTTTGCACAATAGCAGCAAAGATAATGTCAATGTAATGTAAGAATCATTAATACCATAACACCTGTATCATACACAATAGAACAAACAATGCAGAAGATGCAGGGAACATTGAGTACCTGCAGTGAAATCTCCACTCAGATCTAAGAAGGCATTTGAGTGTGGTACTTTTAAGGAAGTTAACTTGATGCTGGAATTGGTCTGTGCCTGTACATCAAAGCTTCTGTTTGATCTGCACAGTTACATGCAAACAAAAGTAAACATTTTCAAAAACAACTGATTGCAGGGAAGCAAACTATCCAGATGGTTACATACATGTACAGCTTATAAAAAAGGTTCTTTTTTGCAAACAAACTAGAAGCAAATATTCCCCTGCTACAGTGTATTCAGCAATGACAATTTTAATGTGTTTAAAAGCATTACTTTCTAATAGTCATGATATATTCTTAGTACCCTTTTGAGATCCAGTATGACCGGAGTGAAGAATTTTCATCTGTACCAAAAAGGTCAGGTAAAAGGTCACCATTGGCACTGAAAGAACACACAAACAAAAAAACAAAAACAAAACAAAACTTGATGATACTTTTCCATCGTATGTGACATCATCAGCATTTGATGGGTACATGTAGATTAGGTATTGTAAAATGACTTTAATATATCCAGAAAAGAGCTTTGATGTCACAAATTGCATGACTGCTGTGTATCACGTTGAAGTGCTCACTAGCGACATTGGTCTATACCTTGCTCTAAAAGAAGTAGTGCATGGAATGGTTTGCTTGTCTGAGTCACAATGGGCGTTATATGTTTATGATATCATTTGTGTGTGATGCTATTTAGGACATACATGTAATACACTCCAAATGATTTTGTCTGACTATTGCAGAACTTACTCCAGGACTAAGGGCTGGTCTTTCATTGCCAAGCTCACAGCACCACTGTCGTCTAAGACCAAAAATTCATGACATTATTAACAAGACAACTAGAATAATGCTAATTGGCCTACCACAAGAAACTTATTAGGTGCTAGGAAATATACGTGTAGGTCTGACACAAGTTCAGGTTGAGAAACTTGACCCCAGAACACTGGCAGATGAAATGAATCACACACAGATCATACATGTAGTCCAGCTACATAATGCATCCATGGGTCATTTATTTATTTATTTATATACTATGTTTAAACAGGCACACCTAATTCAGCAGTGCTGGTTTAAATAGAGGCCTGTATAGTACAGTCACGTTAACACACTTCACAACAGGTTACAAGAAAAAGTATAGTTGTATGAGAGAAAAAAAAAAAGATAAAGATGAAGATTAGCACATTAAGGGAGATAGCTTTTTTTAACCCTTTCACCACCAAGGGTCTCCCTTTGATGAGTAAAATTGTCTGGCGTTAGACAGAGTAAAATCTGTAAGGGGCCACTGGTGGTGAAAGGGTTAAGGGAGATACTTTTTTTTAAACCTACATGTACTAGTACAAAAACTGAACAGAATGGTTTAAACAGGCTTTTGTAAATAGATGTCTTTTAGATTTATTTCTTAGGGGTCTTCTTTAGTTAATAAATTATCTTTTTTAACTTAACCTATTGACTCCTGTGCCAGCACCTTTGACCAAAATTGGCATCATCTATACTCAAGTTCAGCAGGAGGAAAACATATTTCCAATGATACCCAGATCAGAGTGATCCGCTCAATGGAGCCTGAGATATGCCAGACAGTGCTCAGAAATTTGAGTGAAAAACTCACAGCAAAATTTCCTACGGCTACACTTACAATCATGTAGCTACCCCAAGGTAAAAATTGTCCGTCTCAAATATGCTTTCTCAGAGATTTTAGAACTGGAAGCAAGCCCAGTAGAACGTCAAGCACAACCCCAAAAGGACAAGAAAAAGAGAAAAAGGAAAGGTGGAAAAAAAAATTAAAAAAATGAAAAGCCTAAGCATGTAGGTCACTTCCAGTTCCTCCAAATGTTGATTTCTGGTCATGCCCGACCAAAAATGTCGTAAAACGCAGTGCTAGTAGAAAGAAAGGTATGCTATCATGTTAGAAATGCCTTTTTGGCAAAAAGTTCCCGGAGTTAATGGGTTAAGATATTTTTGCTGTGTCTGATCTTTTAATTAAGACTTTATTACATGTATGCAATTATACAATTTTAAATAAGAAGTGTGGTATTTCTAGGTGTATAACTGTACCTAGTGTTTGTGAATTCCCCCAATACACATACACTGTGATCTTCTTGTCAGCAGTCTGTGACTGTGTAGTGATCAAAATGTCAAGGCACCCATCACCATCAAAATCTGAAGGGCTCACATTCACAATCATATCACTGCTGCAAAATAGAATATGGCTACACCTCAATTTGTGTCTGGCCAGGCAAATTATCTGGGTTGGCAATTAACCAGATTAACTGTCTCAGTCTGCCATAAAACAGGTGGGAACCAGTTCACTGCTCACCCAGGAAAGTGTATCCCCTCAAGTTTTTAGGCTCTGAGAGTATAATCGTACTGTATGTCTCAAGTGACTACATGCAAGGGCACATTGGCAGGGCGATGTCTGGGCTCAACCAGAGACAGATGTGATTCTAGGGTCAATTCTTCTAACTTGGAAAATGGTTGGCTAAATTTACATTTACTGGTTTACTAAGAATATAAAATGTTAGGGGCTGTAAAAATAAACAAATAAGTATAAATAAATAAACAAACAAATAAGCAAAGAAAAAACTATAAACCATGTTTAATCAACAATTATTAATGCTCAAGATCCATCAGGTATATACAGTGTACATGTAGTTATGTCACTGTACAGTACACTGTTAAAATAACAAATAATGATAAATTTTTAATAAAACCCTGTTCATAATAATTATTACCTGGCCAGTGAGATTGCTGCTCTTCCTTTTCTGAACTTCAGATTAGAGTCATTCCAGAAGAAAACTTCCAAATGTTTCCCTAAAGGTTAGACAGCTACATGTATTACGTATACTTTTTGCCTGTAATCAAATGATATGACTGACTTGGAATAATACTAGAATAATAATAATAATTGCATTTATAAATAAACTATTATTATAATCGTATCTATAACAAAATTCTTGATCATGATTGGTTCTCCGCGTGCCTATTTGGCACCTTGTTTTGGCTTAAACATGTTGACCAAAACATGTAGAAAAACTTTTGACCTAATATATACAGTTATGACAGCATCAATAATTGATCTGAATTATTTATTTGGAGTGGGGGGGGGGGGGGGGGGATATTTGCAGTGATATTTAGAGCTCAAGTGGACCAGAACTGGTGGTCAAGGTAAAGGAACAGAAGTGCACATGTTTGATACAGGAAATGGAACCCTACTCTAGCTCTTTAGGGTGATAAAATCAAACTATAAAAATAAATATTTGACTAAGCATGAACTGTTTATAATGCTGTTAAATGCAATTTAACAAATTTGACAACAAAGAGTAGCTGCTAACGTCTTCCAGTCAGTGGTTCATGCATTCGTAAGGTATCACAGGCTCAGTGCACTTGGCCATTGTACAAAACCAAACTTATAACATCATCGACTGACAAACACTATTCACTTGACTCTGAAGATGACTTCCGCTCAGGTTATCGAAACATCACTCACCAACAACAGTTTTTCTCAGAACTACCCTCACCTGGACGATCACACTATACTGTATGTATGTATATTTGTATATGAACTATTAATTTATTTATTGTTAATTAATAGATTTTCATCGATTGAGGTAATCAATAATAATAGATTAATTATAATTGATTATGGTAATTATATTAATTGCTTCCCAATGATCAATTTTCATTGATTGGATGCACCCTGAAGGATCTTAGAAGCACTCTATATACATGTACATGTACACCTGTACATGTACGCTCACCAAAAAAATTGGAAAATAGCCCAAAAATAGTAGCCAAGCGGCTTGAATAGCAATGATATCAGGGATGTTGTGCCTGTTGTTATTAGTATACATGTATATAACGCCAACCAGAGAACTACTGGCTGGTGAAACAAAGAGTTTATAACAATTAAGCTGAAAGCACTTATAATTCAAAAACAAGCTCGGTGACCCCCATTTTTCATTATCAAATTGTAATCAGCATGATAGTTTAAAAAATTATGCAATAGGGGTTCAGCTCGCCACCTTAAATTTTCCAATGGAAAATTTAAGGGTTACATGTAATTGGGTTAACTGTGTAGTATAGCGCTACAGGTCATGATTAACTAATGTCTTCGGTCTGTGTGGCTAAAGCATGTTTTAGATAACCTTGTCTTCGGAAGAATTCGGATGTCTTCAGAAGTTTTCAGACATCTTCAGGAATATAGTTGATAAAAGTGTTGTTTTTTGTCACTGACTTGTATACGTATTACGGTAAGACGTTTCGGCTAACTCTTAAGCCTTCATCAGTTGAAAAAACCGCTTGATGTTACGCGCGATTTAAAAACTTTTAAATTGAAACGTTGCGCGTGCTGTATGCGCGTGACTCGAGAGAATTTAAGTACGTGCAAGGCACCTGTAGACTTCTGGGATGACCATGTGATCATTCCCAGCGTTCGGGTCTTTTACGGACATCCAAGCCTCCAGAAAAAGCCGCTGATGGTAATGCTCCTCATGACCGACGACTTCAACGTTTTCAAAATCCATATGATGATGATGCTCGTGAACATGGCACGCAAGTTTGGAGTTATGGTCGAACATCAGAACAGCCTTTTTGTGCTCAGAAACCCGCGTCTTCAGTGCTCTTTCGGTCTGGCCATAGTATACAAAATCGCATTGACTGCAATTGATTCTGTACACTATTCCAGATGACGGACGGTCGGTTTCATCCTGCTGCTTGGGCCGAGGAAAAAAACTGTTGATGGTTCTCTGTGGCTGGTAGGAAACTCGCAAACTTTGTTGCTTTAGCACGCGACCAATTCTTTCGGAGACGCCCTTAACATACGGAAGTACTACATAACCATTCGTGGTAGGTTGAGATGGTTTTGTTGCCAGCGCTCTTTCGCATTCCTTGATAAAGCCATACGGGTAATTGTTCTCTCGAAGCACCGCTTTTACTCTTTGCGCCTCCTCGCGTTTTCCTTTACTCGTGGAGGGAATGTTTCTCGCGCGAAGGAGTAACGTGTTAACCACTGATCTTTTGTGGCACGAGGGGTGGTGGGAGAGAAAATCAAGGTAACGGTCTGTATGGGTTGGTTTTCTGTAAACCTCCACTTGAATTGCCGTTCCGTGTCTGGACGTGATGGTGTCAAGGAAAGGTAAGCCATACCCGTTAAAGTCTTCAAGTTCCAAAGTGAACTGAATGTTAGCATTGATTGAGTTCAGGTGTTGGTGAAAAGCGTCGACTTGATCCTTTTTTAGGCAAGAATGGCTGTCGTCAACATAACGAAACCACCATTTGGGAGGATGAAGAGCTGTGGTGATGGCTGTCTCTTCTATTACTTCCATTACGAGGTCGGCCAACACAGGACTGATTGGGGAACCCATTGCACACCCAAAAATCTGCTTGTAATGGTGGCCATCATGTTTGAAATAGTTGTTAGTTAGCACAAATTCCAGAAGCTTCATCACGTTGGAAACAGACATGTTCGTACGTTCTGCTAGGTTTTGATCCTGTTGAAGCCTCTCTTTGGTGATGGTAAGTGCTAAATCCACCGGAATGGAGGTGAATAATGATTTCACATCAAATGACACCATAATTTCATCATCGGCAATAGAATATTGTTTGAGTTCGTGGACAAATTCAGAACTGTTTTTGACTGTGTAGGAATTCTTTCGTAGTGGAGCCAAGATTGAAACAAGATGTTTAGATACAGCATACGTTGGACTGCCTATGCTGCTTGTAATCGGCCTGAGAGGTCTCTCAGGTTTGTGAATTTTGGGGAGGCCATAGAAAGATGCCGGTGTAGAATTATTGCAGTGAAGTTTTTTATAAAGGTTTGGACCAATTTGTGGTGTCGTTCCAGTGTTATCGACTTTGATGTTGAGCAAAAGTTTGTTTAGGTCTTTTTCAACCCTTGTTGTTGGATTTAACCTCTTGTCGGTTAATTGCGAATAAGTCTTGGTGTCATCTAGCAAAGTAGAAACTTTTTCTTTGTACTCTTTGCTGTCCATCACAACCACTGATTTACCTTTATCAGCCGGAAGAATAGCTATGGTCTCATCCTTTCTCAGTTTTTTAAGTGCATTCTCTTCTTCCTTTGATATGTTGGTTATAAAGGGGGTCTTACATGTTCTTAATATGTTGGTGACACCAACTCGTATTGTGTCCTTAGCAGTTTGGCTGAGACTGTAGATACCAGTTTCAATAGATGACAATATTTTTGAGACTGGAACTTTCTTTGGAGTGATGGCGAAATTAAAACCTTTCATGAGGGCCGCAATTTCTACGGGGCTCAATGTTCGTTTTGAAATGTTATTAACCCATTTATCTTTGTTCACTAAGTTGTTGGATCTAGCCTCGTTGTTTCCTTTCAATTGATTGTATTTTCGTGTGTGAGTTGCTGATATCTCCACTGTAGTAGCCTTAGATGTTGTCTCTACAGCGTCTTCGAGAGCACGCATATGCTCTGGAGTTAGTTTGTTTTCGAGTTGTTCCTTTAGATCTTGTAGCTTTGTGCTTAAATGCCTGATACTGTGATGGCACTGTGTTATACGCAGTCGCAAGTACTTAATTCCCGTCTTCCTAGCTATTTTATAGCCTACTTTTGTCCTAACAGGTGGAGTAAAGATCAAGCTCGGAGGAAGAATGTCACTACTTTTAAGTAGATGATTAAATGTCAAGTGATGTCGGTACCTGACGAGAGCGACGGTTTTCCTCTCGTATTCTCGGGCCAGCTTCATAACATCCGCGCCATTCGTTGTCTGAATGTGTTTAAAAATGGAGTAATTGTAGTCAGGAGATGACATAGTTGATAAAAGTGTTGTTTTTTGTCACTGACTTGTATACGTATTACGGTAAGACGTTTCGGCTAACTCTTAAGCCTTCATCAGTTGAAAAAACCGCTTGATGTTACGCGCGATTTAAAAACTTTTAAATTGAAACGTTGCGCGTGCTGTATGCGCGTGACTCGAGAGAATTTAAGTACGTGCAAGGCACCTGTAGACTTCTGGGATGACCATGTGATCATTCCCAGCGTTCGGGTCTTTTACGGACATCCAAGCCTCCAGAAAAAGCCGCTGATGGTAATGCTCCTCATGACCGACGACTTCAACGTTTTCAAAATCCATATGATGATGATGCTCGTGAACATGGCACGCAAGTTTGGAGTTATGGTCGAACATCAGAACAGCCTTTTTGTGCTCAGAAACCCGCGTCTTCAGTGCTCTTTCGGTCTGGCCATAGTATACAAAATCGCATTGACTGCAATTGATTCTGTACACTATTCCAGATGACGGACGGTCGGTTTCATCCTGCTGCTTGGGCCGAGGAAAAAAACTGTTGATGGTTCTCTGTGGCTGGTAGGAAACTCGCAAACTTTGTTGCTTTAGCACGCGACCAATTCTTTCGGAGACGCCCTTAACATACGGAAGTACTACATAACCATTCGTGGTAGGTTGAGATGGTTTTGTTGCCAGCGCTCTTTCGCATTCCTTGATAAAGCCATACGGGTAATTGTTCTCTCGAAGCACCGCTTTTACTCTTTGCGCCTCCTCGCGTTTTCCTTTACTCGTGGAGGGAATGTTTCTCGCGCGAAGGAGTAACGTGTTAACCACTGATCTTTTGTGGCACGAGGGGTGGTGGGAGAGAAAATCAAGGTAACGGTCTGTATGGGTTGGTTTTCTGTAAACCTCCACTTGAATTGCCGTTCTGTGTCTGGACGTGATGGTGTCAAGGAAAGGTAAGCCATACCCGTTAAAGTCTTCAAGTTCCAAAGTGAACTGAATGTTAGCATTGATTGAGTTCAGGTGTTGGTGAAAAGCGTCGACTTGATCCTTTTTTAGGCAAGAATGGCTGTCGTCAACATAACGAAACCACCATTTGGGAGGATGAAGAGCTGTGGTGATGGCTGTCTCTTCTATTACTTCCATTACGAGGTCGGCCAACACAGGACTGATTGGGGAACCCATTGCACACCCAAAAATCTGCTTGTAATGGTGGCCATCATGTTTGAAATAGTTGTTAGTTAGCACAAATTCCAGAAGCTTCATCACGTTGGAAACAGACATGTTCGTACGTTCTGCTAGGTTTTGATCCTGTTGAAGCCTCTCTTTGGTGATGGTAAGTGCTAAATCCACCGGAATGGAGGTGAATAATGATTTCACATCAAATGACACCATAATTTCATCATCGGCAATAGAATATTGTTTGAGTTCGTGGACAAATTCAGAACTGTTTTTGACTGTGTAGGAATTCTTTCGTAGTGGAGCCAAGATTGAAACAAGATGTTTAGATACAGCATACGTTGGACTGCCTATGCTGCTTGTAATCGGCCGGAGAGGTCTCTCAGGTTTGTGAATTTTGGGGAGGCCATAGAAAGATGCCGGTGTAGAATTATTGCAGTGAAGTTTTTTATAAAGGTTTGGACCAATTTGTGGTGTCGTTCCAGTGTTATCGACTTTGATGTTGAGCAAAAGTTTGTTTAGGTCTTTTTCAACCCTTGTTGTTGGATTTAACCTCTTGTCGGTTAATTGCGAATAAGTCTTGGTGTCATCTAGCAAAGTAGAAACTTTTTCTTTGTACTCTTTGCTGTCCATCACAACCACTGATTTACCTTTATCAGCCGGAAGAATAGCTATGGTCTCATCCTTTCTCAGTTTTTTAAGTGCATTCTCTTCTTCCTTTGATATGTTGGTTATAAAGGGGGTCTTACATGTTCTTAATATGTTGGTGACACCAACTCGTATTGTGTCCTTAGCAGTTTGGCTGAGACTGTAGATACCAGTTTCAATAGATGACAATATTTTTGAGACTGGAACTTTCTTTGGAGTGATGGCGAAATTAAAACCTTTCATGAGGGCCGCAATTTCTACGGGGCTCAATGTTCGTTTTGAAATGTTATTAACCCATTTATCTTTGTTCACTAAGTTGTTGGATCTAGCCTCGTTGTTTCCTTTCAATTGATTGTATTTTCGTGTGTGAGTTGGAATCTTTGCATACAGTATTGCTCAGAACTAAGCAAACCTAAAACGTGTGTACTCAACGAACCCCTAATGCGTTAAAATGGCCAACGGGTTTTTGCCAACACAAAAGCCCCATGCATTTTTGCCAACGCGTTAGCTATTGTTATTCATAACCAATATTCCTTTTGTGATGCTTTGTTGTGGCAAACAAAGGACGACTTCAGTTCGAAACAAATGCATGATTTGGAAATCCACACAAAGCGAAATCCAAATCAAAACACAGTGAATTAACAAGCCCAGTTGAAAATTTGACCGTTCGTAGAACCACTTTGTAATGCTACTGAAATAAGGCGCCTTGATGTTGCTGCATTACGCCGCACGAGGTTTTGGCTCACGTTCTTGATTATTCCGCTATCCGCAGAAAGAAAAAACCATCTTCTAGCTTGTTTGGTACTAGGAGACATTTGTCTCTGCTGTTAAAAACAGATTGAAAGCTAGACGATTTCAATTAACCCGGCGCCAGATACGTGACCTACATGTATGTCTGTGTCATCTTTGAAAATCCTGGCAGACCCAGGATAAAATCTCACGCCTACATGTATAACTCAGAAAAAGTTGGCAGGTATATAAATGGCTGCGAATTAAAAATTGCTTTGTAAGTATTAAAATAAGCCCAACTAACCTCGTTTTTGAGTTAATAATTCAAAAGAATTTTTACTCTCGAACGAGGTTACAATGTAGTTGGGCTAATTTAAATGAATACAAAAGACAGCCATTCATGATCAGGGTCTGTATTTTGTAGGAGTTTTATTTTACGCACAATTCAATGTATATCAGAGCAAAAACAAATATTACCGATACACCTTTTTTTTTAAATATTATTTAAAACTACAAACCTGTCTGTCTGTGTTAAACAAAAATAACTGTAAGCTTACCGCCATCGGTCACAATAAAAAGATCCGTTTGTTTATCTCCATTAAAATCACCAAACGCCGCTAAATATCCATCAACCGCTGAAATACCCACGCTATCAGTTACATCACTAAAGGAAGAAGACACCTGCCTCCAAAAGAGAACTAAAAAGCCAAAATAACGAGGGATTCGCATCTCATCGTTTGTGCATCTTTTTCATGGCGGTTGAAATCGGCGGCGATCGGCGGCTGCTCATGCAAAAAAGTGTCCAGCGGTCTTTCTGAAAATAGCGGCTTGGGAGTGTAATATTACACGTGACGTCCACTGCATGTCACTTCTCCACGGAAATGCACATCTGATCGCGATGTACAACAAAGACAAACATTTTGACGAATATCGTCGATTTTGCCTCCGAAAGAGTTGATCGTTTCCAACGACAGAACGCTTTAAATTTATAGCAAACATCTGCGGTAAGTTACAGGTTGACATAGTGCCGAGTTAGACCAGCACCTATACTGCGTACCCTTTGTTTATGTTGAATTAGGAGGCACTAAGCTAGCTTGCTTTACCTTACCTTGTAAAAAGTCTTTCTGTAGCTTACTTTATGTTTTGTTTTCTAAGGTGTTGAATGCAAACATGGAAGAGGCGGGGAAAGAAGAGGGAGAGCAAATTTATGACGACATTGAAGACATAGAGGAAGAGAAACCGAACAGAAATGGAGAGTTCTTAACTTCGAGACGTCTGCCAGCTGCTGACTTAAAAGAGGAAAGTTCCGCAACGACAGCGGCTAACATTTCTGCTCCGACTGAGGCTACGGGAGATAAAAAGAACATTCTACACAAACTCAGGAATAAGTTTCGTCCTCGTAAGTCTACCGAGGAATTAACCAATATTGTTGGATCTCATGAAACGAATGATCCATTGCCGGTCGCGTATTCAAGCATCGAAGATGAGTTACCCACAACTACCGAAAAACCTGCTCTAAAAAACATGCAGAAAACATTTAGTTTTCCAGGCTTTGCAAAAGGTCGCTTTTCAGGTGCTTCCCAGGCTGAGCGTTCTCGATCAAAAACATTTACCCCTGGAATACATGGGAAATTTGCAGAGGGAGATAAAACTGGGGAGGATATGTTTAATGTACCTGAGGTGCCAGCTGCAGACAGCTGTGCTTCTAATTCACGTGCAAAAAGCTGTCTGTTTGAAGCAAACGAAGTTCCTTTTGTAGAATCAGCAAGGAAAAGGGTATTTTCTTACCACGGGGAGATTCCTCCTCCTATACCCCCTCACTCTCACATCATCAGAAAAGAACAGTGGCGACAACATGCTAATTCATTGTCACTGTCACTTGATGGAACCTCAGTGAGTGGTAAAAGTGAGCATGCAAATACTGAACAAAAGGCCAACAAAGTAGACGAGCCCTCTCATGACAACACCAAATGCCAAACAACTACTTCTGGTACTGAATTGTCGCTTACTAGATCCCTAGAGACTCTGTCGCATTATAGCTGGTACTGGGGTCCTATGAACCGATACGAGGCTGAGGATAAGCTTAAGGGCAAACCTGACGGTTCGTTTCTTGTTCGTGATAGCTCCAATGAGTTCCACTTGTATAGTGTAAGCTTCAGGTCCAGAGGAAGAACCTGCCACACCCGGATCAGGTACGAGGATGGACGGTTTGGCTTCTTAACCCCTACTGGTCTAATGGGAACTAAAACAGTTGTGGGGCTTATAAAACGGTCAATAAGAATCTCTCAAAAAGGAGTTCTATGTTTTTCTAATAGTCCAGGTTTCCTTGACACACCTCATCCTGTCCGATTCATGACACCAGTGTCGAGATTTGAAGACCTTCCCTCTCTTCAACATCTGTGCAGGTTTGTCATTCGACAAAACTCCCGATGCGACAAGCTTCATGATTTGCCACTACCACCAAAGCTTATAAATTATTTAGATGTAGAGAACCACTTCCTGGAAAACAAGTAGATGAAAAATGTTCCAAAAAATATGTGCACAAAATGGTTAGCAATATTATTAATTACACTGAGTGGACTACAGTTTAGAGTGAGCAGGTTGGTAATTTCAAGTTACAAGCATGTTTTCTCTCTGAATTACAGGACATGAGGTCCAGTTGTACATGTTTTAAATGTACTTATCAATCAGATCAACTATCATAAACTTGTGTACACTGGTGCACTTCTAAACCATGGAATGGGTTTGATCTTTTGTACAGTGGCCAACCCCCACTTTCTTTTGCTAAAACCACCCACATTCCTTCCTTCAATCTAAAGGTGGGAAAGGGAAAGAAGCAGATAAATGTGTTAAAATCCACTTCTTCTTGCCTTTCCTGACCTTTACAGTCAATTCACAACAACACGGAGAAATGTGGGCGGGTCAGCAATAGAAAGTGGTAGTGGTGGCCGTACAAACTTTCAAACTCATTCCTCAGTTTTAACAGATGCAGGGTGCTACATACCATTCAGTACTTGTACAAAGTATGAATGTACAAAAGGAATTGACTTGATACGAGGGAGTTAAAAAAACAGCACGAAGAAAGTCACAGAAAGGTTACTATCTTTACCTTTTGAAAAACTCAATTTTTATTTAGTTTAGTTTACAGAGAATAATCACAGCTCTCTTGAAAAATAGTGCATTATTTTATACTTTAACAAGTGGGAACTGCATTTGGTTATATTAATAAGTCAAACTAATCTCGCATTTTGATTGGTTCTTACTAATGGGGTGATAGATGCATAGGTGATGTCATTAACATTCTTTTCTGTCTCTTTAATAGATTCCATGCTGCTGTGTCTCTGTTCAGTAACAGATCACAGAAGAAGTCAAAATGTGGTGAGAACATCTTTGCCAGTCACTCAGCTCTTGCCTTGCATGCTACTTTTTTTTGTCTTACCACATTTGACGTCATCTGTGATTTATTA
>OZ026606.1:25755837-25765337 GCA_964020085.1 Micromussa lordhowensis
GAATAATCTATAGGTTGCGTACGCAATGCATGATTTCCAAGAGCAATGTCAAGTTCACGGGTGATGTGGCATGGATGGTCGAATCGCTTCTTCAGCATAATGCGGTTGTACTTATAGTCTCTAAAAGTAAACAATGCATAATAAAACAATTATTAGATTCAGTTTTTGTGATATCCGGAATAATCAAGGTCTCAGTAAGTGTTATCAGCCTCAGCCTTCTGCTTCGGCTGATAACACTTACCTCGGTCTTGATTATTCCGGATATCACAAAAACCTCATCCAATAATTGTTTATTAAGTTACCTTGTAGCAGTTGACAGAAATCTTGGATATAACCAGGCCAGGATGGCTATTACGTGTGTACCCTCAACAACAACAGTGCTTTCCTATTATGTTACTACCCCGCAAATGTATTGCTTCATAAAGTTTGTGAAATCTGTCGGGCCCAGAGTCAACACTCCAATTGACTAATTGACTAATCAACTTGTTCTGACTGCTTTCCAGAGCTTAAGGCTTAATAAATGCAATCACTTTCAACAAAAATTTAACACACTTCACAATACTTGATGATACCAATATGATCACGATCAAAAATGACTTAGAGCTACACTGTTATCCTGTATGCGCAGTTATCAGAAGCACACCACGTGGTTAACATCGTTGTTTAATATCTTGTTGTTAAGATTAAAGAACCCCTTTGAACTATTTGGACCATGAATCTTTGCAGGCTCTCTTCAGGCAGTATCTCATCTGTTTCGACTGTTCAAACCACTCATGTTACGCACCTGGAATAAAGTAACGATAACATGTAATACTATAACAAATTCCAACAGTCATGCATTATGTGTAACAATAAATATCACTGAAAAACGGAACAGTGCATCTCAACCTTTCAATTTAGGTTTTGCAAGTTTCATTCTCATTTTTGAGATTACGATAATATAAAACAAAAGAAAAAGACCTTAAGCAAACGGGGTTGAAAAAGTTCAAACCATTGCAAATTTAAACGAAAAAGGGTTAAGGGATAAAAAGAGAATGCTTGACAGTTTAATTTCAGCTTCTGTGAGTTTGCGGAAGCTTTATGAGCAGAAACCGAAAAAATATAAATTGCATAGGGAGCGCAACATGTTGGCCTTAAAAATAGTAAGTTACTTGGAGTACAATTGCGTTGTATAACACAGTCAAAATGTATTGGGACTCACAGTCTTAACATTAGAGATCTTTGAAGGGTTTCAAAAACTAACTACCTTACTAAACTGCAAAAGATATGATATAGCAAATATATGGTAGCAGTTTATACTGGTTCAAACATCCAAATCCACTAGGAACAGGAGACTTTCGTAATCATTCGTTATTTTTTTTATCCAAGAAATTCACTTGTCATAAGATGAATTGAATTTGTAACTAAGCTTAGAGATGCGTGCCATGCCACACGTGAGCAAACTAATGAACCCAAATTTCAGTACGGATTACGTGCATGCAACGATTCACAAATGAAAGTGATCAATTTCTCGTTGCAGAGGAACTTGCAAGTTCGACTACTATCTCACGAGTTCGACTACTATCTCACGAGTTCGACTACTATCTGCGCTCACTCGTGAGATATTGTTTTTGCAACGAGAACATAAAATTCATATCTTCGAGCTAACGTGTAATGTTTTTTGCGTTCTCGAGGAACGAGAGAACGCATCCTAATTTTGTTTCGCAGGCGCGAGAAATCGAGATTTTTTGTAAGACTGCCAATTGGCCGCCCCTCTAAGTTTTTTCAGAGGTTTTGAGCCTCGTTTTCGTGTCCATCTGCTACGTCATGCTTGTTCTCCTTTGTGGGTTCTTTCGTGGTTTTCATTTCCATATAAGGTCAAACGCAGGTATAATGGCTGGTATTTGAGACCTAGTGAACAAATCAGAAAGCTAGAATTGCATTATCCGAGGTTGAGAATTTAATAAATCTTATTATTAAATTCTCAACCTCGGATAAAGCAATTCTAGCTTTCTGATTGGTTCACTAGATCTCGGTTACCAGCCATTATACCTGCGTTTGACCTTATATGGAAATGAATGCGGCAAATGTTGCTCAGCATAAATTTATTCCAGTGAAGCCAAGTTTCGGTCGTTTCTTAGACTTTAATAAAATTTAGCAAAACCGAAGGTCGAGAATTTAATAAAACAATTATTCCATTCGCGCTTCTTGGATATGAGATTGGTTATAGCCAACTCAGCCCTACGGGCCTCGTTGGCTATTTTACCATCTCATATCCAACGCGCGCTCATGGAATAATTGTTAATTATTCTCGCATTTCGATTGACATTTTGACGTCTTCTGTGATCTATTACTGAACAGATGCACGGCAACATGGAATCTAATAATATATGCAACTGTGTTGTGATTTCTGATTATGTTCTTAACAAGATGGTGTTCAGCGTTAACAACATCGGAGAAGCTAGCATATTCGAACTCAGAGGTCTTTGTTTCTTGGCATATTCAACCCATGTTCCAATGAAAGTTTTCCTTTTTTGACAAATCCATCATTGTGGTTAAACTTACTGTGACATTAACACTCTACATTATTGTGGTTAAACTTACTGTGGTAAAGGCTGCAGATAATACTTCAGCTGCATCTGATCCAGCCTTTTCCAACTAACAGAAAATAATACAAGAATATTACCATATTGTTGCTTAGAAAACAACCTGCACAAAAGCTTGTGCTAAAAGCATTACTTCTATTGAACAATACATAGTAATATATTTTTAGATTGTGGGCTTAAGATTTTCTATTGACTAATCTAATTGATATAACATACATATAAATCTACGAATCGTTCCAACCTAAATCTTAAACCCTCTTCACAGACACAAAAACGCAAAGAAGCGGCCAAGGTTTGGTAACAATGACAAGAAGGAAAATTTAAAAGTTACTTGATAAGGCATGGGTCGCACTTGGGACAAAACTTAGACAAGTTTGTTTTGATAACCAAAAAATCCGTCAAAGTCCTGTCATCAGTTGACCACGCCAAGTGCGACCTACTTGTCTCGACGCAGACCAAAACTTGTTTACGGAGACATATCTTCAAAAGTGCCGTCGTCCTGCCTCGGAGCACGATTTTTTGCGAACAACAAACAAAAATTGTTTTTCTTGCAGTAAACCTGTCAGTCAATTCAGTGAACCCTAAAATTGTTTCTGCTTCACATTTCACTCGTTCACGGCTAATAATGAATCCAGGATTTCGAACAATTTTCCCCGTTTTTGGGACAGCCATTCTGATCAAATGATGAACCCAAATGAAGCGCAAGACCGCTATAGGCCAGGGCAATTGTTCTTGAGGCAGCAAATTCCGCAGAACACCTTTCCACCACCGACGGCAGTTTTGGCGCCCTTTCAGCCTCTTCAACCGGGACAAGCAGGCTGCTCTGGCACTGCACCACTGCCTCTAGCTCGTTCTATTCTACACATTGAGCGGGAAATAATAATTTATGCGGTAAAATAAAAAAAAAAAAAGCCAGAAGTGACAGGTCTTATGTTTACATTACGTTGATGTCTCCGATAAGTAAACTTTTAAGAACACTACAAAAAGATCACTGAACCGTTGTACGACTAAAAAAACCTACGGACTCCCGCGATTGCGGACTCCAGCTATTACAGACACTCCGCTATTGCGGACACTAAGCTATTGCGGACACTCCGCTATTGCGGACACTCCACTATTGCAGACACTCCGCTATTGCAGACACTCCGCTAGTGCGGACACTCCGCTATTGCGGACACTCCGCTATTGCGGACACTCCGCTATTGCGGACACTCCGCTATTGCAGACACGCCGCTATTGCGGACACTCCGCTATTGCAGACACGCCGCTATTGCGGACACTCCTCTATTGCGGACACTCCACTATTGCGGACACTCCGCTATACCGGACACTCCGCTATTGCAGACACTCCGCTATTGGAGACACTCCGCTATTGCAGACACTCCGCTATTGCAGACACGCCGCTATTGCGGACACTCCGCTATACCGGACACTCCGCTATTGCAGACACTCCGCTATTGGAGACACTCCGCTATTGCGGACACTCAGCCATTGCAGACACTCCGCTTTTCCAGACACTCCGCTATTGCAGACACTCCGCTATTGCAGACACTCCGCTATTGCGGACACTCCGCTATTGCAGACACTCCGCTATTGCGGACACTCCGCTATTACGGACACTCCGCTATTACGGACACTACGCTTCTACGGACACTCCTCTATTACGGACACTCCGCTATTGCAGACACTCCGCTATTACGGACACTCCGCTATTACAGACACTCCGCTATTGCGGACACTCCGCTATTACAGACACTCCGCTATTGCGGACACTTCGCTATTGCGGACAATCCGCTATTGCAGACACTCCGCTATTGCGGACACTCCGCTATTGCGGACACTCCGCTATTGCGGACACTCTGCTATTGCGGACATTCGCTGTTGCAGACACTCCGCTGTTGCGGACACTCCAGCTATTGCGGACACTCAGCTATTACGGACACTCCGCTATTGCGCACACTCCGCTATTGCGGACACTCCGCTACTGAGGATACTCCGCTATTATAATAATAATAATAATAATAATAATAATACTTTATTTATATAGCGCTATTTCCCTTTAGCCCAATAGCGCTTTACAACAATCGTAATTCGAAAAAAAAAATGCAATAATACAAATAGCATTACAGTAAAAAATATATTAAAAACTATTTAAGATGTTAAAACTATATCGCAAAATAAAAGCTATATTACATGCTAAATTAAACTATAACATTTTTTAAAAAGATATGTTTTCATATAGGTCTTGAAACTTGATAATGAACTACTCTGTTTGATATAGTCGGGGAGGGAGTTCCATAAAGTTGGTGCTGCAAAAGAGAAACACCTATGGCCATAACTTACTAGCTTGACGAGTGGTATTTTTAGGAGGTTTTTAGACGAAGATCTCAGATTCCTAGCTGGTGTATATGGCTTTAGTAGTTCAGTAATATAACTAGGGGCCTGGCCATTGAGCGCTTTGTAGGTCAGGAGTAGTATCTTATAGTTAATACGCTGATTAACTGGAAGCCAGTGCAGTTGCTTTAAGACAGGCTTAATGTGGACACTCCGCTATTACAGACACTCCGCTATTGCGGACACTTCGCTATTGCGGACACTCCGCTATTGCAGACACTCCGCTATTGCGGACATTCGCTATTGCGGACACTCCTCTATTGCGGACACTCCTCTATTACGGATACTCCGCTATTGCGGACACTCCGCTACTGAGAACACTCCGCTACTGAGGACACTCCGCTATTACGGACACTCTGCTATTACGGACACTCGGCTATTGTGGACACTCCGCTATTACGGACACTCCGCTATTACGGACACTCCGCTATTACGGACACTCCGCTATTGCGGACACTCCGCTATTGCGGACACTCCGCTATTGCGGACACTCCGCTATTGCAGACACTCCGCTACTACAGACACTCCGCTACTACAGACACTCTGCTACTACGGACACTCCGCTATTACGGGCACTCCGCTATTACGGGCACTCCGCTATTACGGACACTCCGCTATTGCGGACACTCCGCTATTGCTGCGGACACTCCGCTACTGCGGACACTCCACTATTGCGGACACTCCGCTGTTGCGGACACTCCGCTATTGCGGACACTCCGCTATTGCAGACACTCCGCTATTGCGGACACTCCGCTATTGCGGACACTCCGCTATTGCGGACACTCCGCTATTGCGGACACTCCGCTATTGCGGACACTCCGCTATTGCGGACACTCCGCTATTGCGGACACTCCACTATTGCGGACACTCCGCTATTACGGACACTCCGCTATTACGGACACTCCGCTATTACGGACACTCCGCTATTACGGACACTCTGCTATTACAGACACTACGCTATTACAGACACTCCGTTATTACGGACACTCCGCTACTACGGAAATGCCGACACTTTATGTGGTTTCAAACTAATAATTTCATAATGTCCTTCTTTCATGACAACGGAAAACCTAAACGCATTGAATGACAAGAAGAGATCTTTTCTTGATGACAATTATTATAGGGGAATCCTTGTTTACAATATTTGCCTCATTAACATAAGCAATTCAGTTTTTGAGTGAGCTACAAAGAAATCAGTTCTGAATATTGAAAGGGAATAGAACGATTAACTCTGCCAGTGAATATGGGCCTGATGTATTGAACACTTTTTGTGCCACACGGGTTTAAAAACTCAAAATTTAACAAAGAATGTATGAGCTCATTAGCGCTTTTGCCACCCAGAAATTTTGCAGGTTTTGAAAGACAATTTCTTCTTGAATATGACACCCAAAGAGCTAAAAATTTCACCATGTACTAAGTTTCACTAGCTCTTTAGCTGCCTGAAGTAAATTCTTATCTAACACGTTTCCTTCTGCACGCAAAGCCTTATGCAAATGAGCAAAAATGTAAACAATGACGTCAGTATGAATCCGCCTATTACACAGTCTTGGAATGTTTACTACCTTGTACACTATTTTGACCTATTCTTACGATTTGGTATCAAAGTATAAAATGTGAGTAACTTAAAAATAATAGACAGACAGAAAGACAGACAAACTTTATTTGACCAAGATAATAACTAAGCTCTGTAGCTTATGGGGTAGTGCATAATGAATGAAATAAAATTAAATTATCATCATTTTATTTGCCTTAATAATTAAATAATAATAATGATATACAGCAAGTTGTTAGGCGAGGAGACCTCAAGAAACCACAAGGCTTATAGGAGAGGCCACCTCGGCATCACAATATTAAGCAAGATAAATGCTGCGAAGGAGTGCGGCAGAAACTAACTCAGAAACTATTTTAATAAAAACTCTAGCACTTTGCTTTTAAACATAGGAAAGTTAGACAAATTGGTAATAGAGGCAGGAAGACAGTTCCAGACCCTAGGTCCTTGGTAAAGAATAGTGAATTTTTTGATGTTTGTACGACAGGGATGCACACGATAATTACCAGCTGTTCTTGTGTCATATTTATGGACTTGGCTGTTTGTCATAAACAGATTGAGGAAAAGTGGAGGCAGTAGATTATTGTGGTAGCGGAACATGAATTTTGCAATATCGAGGGTATTGATTTGAAAGATATCTAAAATTTTCAGTTTGGTAAAAAGAGGAGCAGTATGTGCTCGATATTCTGAATTTGTAACAGCTCGCACCGCCCGCTTTTGTAATAAATAAATTCTGTTTAAATTAGATACGTAGGTGGACGACCACGTTGAGTTACAATAAGTAATATATGGGTAAATTAATGTATAGTACAGCATGAGTTTAGTCTTACAGGATAAGTAGAAACGCGTTCTGGATAAAATACCAATTGATTTAGCAATTTGTTTACAAACAAAGTTTATGTGATGCTTCCATGTAAGGTGTTCGTCGAGATACACTCCAATAAATTTGGTTACAGTACTTTGGGTTAAAGGCTGACCTCCAAACGAGAGAGAGAAACTGTGATTAACTCTCCTCTGACTCGGGCTAAATATAACATAATTAGTCTTTTGGGTATTAATCGAGAGCTTATTGCATCTTAACCAAACATCAATATTTAGTAACTCATTATTAAGCACAACAAAGAAATAGGTCTGTAGTTTGTGAAAAGACTAGGATTATTTGCCTTGTAAATTGGAATCACTTTAGTAAGTTTTAGTTTATCAGGGAAGGTGCCTTTTTGTAAGGACAGATTTATGATGTCAGTCAGAGGTGCGGAGATCAAGTGAAATGAGTGTTTAATTACACGCATTGAAATATTGTCATAGCCGGGGGCCTTGCCCGAGGCAAACATGCTACAAATGCTTTCCAGCTCACCCGCGTTGGTAGGTTTCAGGGTGATAGGAGGAAGGTTAACATCACTGATAAAAGAATTAACAGAGCAATTAACGTCGTGTATTGTACCAGCTAAGTTTGGACCAATGTTAGTAAAGTATTTACAAAATTTATCAGCAATTTCCTCGGGATCCGTTATTGTTTTACCCTCAGATTCAAATGATGAGGGGAAAGGCGCTCTACTTTTTCTTTTATTTACAACCTCATTAAGCAATTTCCAAGTTGTTCTTAGGTCATGTTTGGCACTCTCGAACCTAGTATCATAGTATTTACGTTTTGCGAGACGAATTAGATGGTTCAATTTATTTTTGTAAGTTTTATAGATTTGCTCATTGGATAAAGAGGGTGATCTAATAAACTTTTTATACAGTCGGGTTTGTTTGCTAATAGATTTTAAAAGTCCAGGGCTGATCCAAGGGGAGCTGCGGTTGTTCAGAAGCTTCCCTTTAATGGCCTTTAAAGGGAAGCAGGCATTGTAGATTATTGAGTATTCCTGTATAAAATTATTGTAAGCTATATTGGGATCTTCATCGAGAAGTGAGGACCAGTTTGTGTTTGAAACATTTTCGTTGAATTTGCGCAAGTTTTCGTCAGTAAACTTGCGCATAAATGCTTTATTTTCTCCATCACGTGTCAAGGTTAGGCCAGAAAAATAAGCAAAAACCGGCAGGTGATCGGATAAATCGTTTAGGACAACACCATTTAAAACATTTTGCGAAAGATTATTTGTGAATATATTATCAATTAGAGTTGCAGAGTAAGAGGTGGGGCGCGTTGGGTTGGAGATGAGAGGAAAGAATGCAAACGAGAATAAAGCGTCGATAAATTCTTGAGTCGGTGTGTGGTGATTGTACTGGAGAAGGTCAAGGTTGAAGTCACCCATAACATAGCATTGTTTGTTGTCCTTAGAAATGTAAGAAAGAATGTCAATCAATTTGTCTTGAAACAAAGCCGTGTTTTGGTTTGGTGGTCTATACACACATCCAACAATAATGTTTTTCCCATGAGGAACTGTAATCTCCACGAACAAAGACTCAATTACCTCAGGATCTGACAATTTGCATTCACTAAGAATTTTGTATTGGAGGTCATTGTGTAAATAAATGCCTACTCCACCACCAGTTTTGGATTTGCGATGGTTTGAAATAAAACTGTATCCGGTGATATTAACCAGCTCTGTAGTGCATTCTGTCAGCCACGTTTCTGAAATACCGATCACAGCGAAAGACTTCTTGAGATTTCCAAGCATTAAATTCAATTGGTCAAGATTTTTTAGCAAACTACGGGCATTTAAGTGCATAATGGAAAAAATTATTTTGTTGCTGAGAGGAGCTACTCGACTATTTATATCATCCTCGGCCAAATAACTACTTGAGGGCAGACCAGCTATAAAATTATAATCAGGATTTAAATAACTGGAAAGTGAGTTAGATAACTCAGGTTGTTCAATAGGATTAAATAATAGTGTTTCAAGACGATTGCTGTTGAAGTTTAAAGGGCCATGGGATATCTCATACAGTGCTAGATTAAAGGAACTATCATCCAAATGATTAAATGGAAAGAAAGATTCCAAATGCGACTCGTCAGCCATCATAGTAGC